>ML818783.1:25774-47985 GCA_009831015.1 Picea engelmannii
ACAAATTCACTTTCCTTCATCTCATTATTCCACAATTAAGCATGGGTTCTCTTACTCCACAAAGCATCTTCCCATGAGGGCTTTCACCATAAGGGGCCACTTTGGAGTTCATCCATATTTACTTCTTATCAAAAATGACAAAACAATAATAAGTCATATTTACATCAAACGATATTGGGTCCATTACCCAAACCTTTATGCTACGGGGCTTTCTTCAAGGGTTGACATCAATGACAACCAACCTTAATCAACATGGACCCGTCAGCCAGATAGACCAAATCTTTCAACTAGCACACTCACCCGATGACCGATAGGTGTTATATCTTGTAATGTCCCCAACCAGGCTAGGAGAGGGAATTATATTTTCTACCCCAATATCGTTATTTATTCTTATGTGAATGTGTTGTTAACTTCTTACAAATAGCTTTCTTAATGAGGAATATTGTCAAACATATAACATTCATCTATTACACAAAAAATAGAGAAGAATACATAGCATCTTATTATGGATGGAAAATCACAAAACTAGTACAATGATATCAATGGATGTAATAACAAGTGCAGAACATAAATCTATTAGCTTCCAAGCAGCTACACAATCTACTACGGAAACAATAAAGGAACAACATGGACTGATGGCAATATACTGTCCCAAGCCTAACTAAACTTGATACTGATATGATCCAATAATATCCTTATGCAAGTGACCTTCCAATCCCATCCTTATCCCCTCACAGACCCGATCCGACAAACTGCGGAAACCCCTATCTGTAGAGGTCCTCACAAGAAAACTGTGAAGCGTTTAACGGGGCCTCATAGGACAATCCTATCTCAAACCATGGGGGTGTCTTTGAACTAGTTCTTTGAAACCCTCTTGAGATCTGCGGATTTTTGAGCTCAACCCTATCTAGAAAACTTCATAAACCTCATGTGCACTTCGGTATCCCTCCAACAATAGGACAAACTCCCAAGTGAATATCCAATGAAGACCCTATATGGATCCTCCTCCTTCTTGTCTAGCTCCAATGGAAATCCTGGATGGATTCCCCTATTATCTAGCTAGGTTGGATATTGCACCACTGAAACCAAACCAATAGTGGAAGGGTTTTTCCCAAAACCCCATCGAAAATGTTGGCTACAAGAGCACTCAATAAGATATCAAACCATAATAATGAGAAGTGATCCAGGAGGATCTCCACACAAGGAATTATTATTTTGCATACCATGGAGAAGATCATTAAAATATGGAAAAGAATAATTAATGCTCATGAATGAATTAATTAAATTGTACAAATGATTAATACTTAAAATGAGTATGAGAAACTCATGTATTAGTCATGCACATTGGAAAAATGATTAATACTTGAAGTGAGTTGGAAAATCTCACATATTATTCATTTAATTGTAAAAACATGAATTAGTTGTGAGAATCCAACTCACAAATTAGTTTCCTAATTTTAAGGGAAAAAAAAGGAATAGTTGGAGTGAGTGGAAATATCACGTATTATGTGTAAAAATGGGAAATTAGTTTTATGTGAGAATCCAACTCACAAATTAGGTTTCCTAATTTTAAGAGGAAATTAGTTTTCTAGTTTTAAGGAGGAATTTAAGGGTCTCATGAGTTGGTTTGAACTCTTCCTCACTTTATTACAAGTGGATTTCTAGTCTCAAGGAGGAAGTTAAGGGTCTTTCTCATTTTTGTCCTTGGGTAGGTACTAGATCCTAAATTCATGGATCTTGTCTTTTTGGATTATTGAGCTAGGAAAAATTGTTTAAGCTCCTCATTTGAGAAATTGAGGGAGGCATGTAGGAGACCACTTTTGGAAGGCCATTGTGGAGGCCCTTTGGAGACTCTTTGGAGAGCTCTTTTAGGAGATAAACAAGCACTAATGCTTGTGGTTTGTATGTAATCCCCTTTTGGGAGAATTATGCCCCTTCATGGGAGAATGTATCCCTTATGCAAAGGAGAATCAACCCCACATTGGGAGAAGAAATGAAAAAAATTTGTATTCCAAGAGGATCCAGAGACATAGCCATATTGGTGAACTCTGTTAAAAATGGTGACCTATTGTCATGTTTTGTTCTTTCATCTCATGTTTCCTTATGCATGTTTTATTTCCATAGTGATGTTTTATTAAATGCATCAAGTAATGGATTATGAGACAAATAACATATTTCACCAAGTTATATTCAATTTGGATTCAAGTCTTCATAAGCACTTCAATTTCACCTTTAATGCAATCAAGTTAAATTAAAAATATCTTATAAGTGATCCTTCATTAAGTGAACCTAGAACCAGATTAGGTTGATATCAAGGTCACCCCAAATTTAGATCAAGAAGTGAGGGGTTACCCTTATTTTATTCTTTTCCAACACCTTCTAGATCCTTCTTGCATGCCTTATAGAACTTCCCCTTTTGGACTACATCAATCCTTCTATATCTTTCCCCCTTTTTACCAAATCAAATGTAACTTCTAGAATTTGGCCCTATTTGACTAAATCAAACATAACCCTTATTTTCCCTCCAATTTTCACTTTAGGATTAAAATTCACTTTAATAATAATTAATTAACTTATTAATCCAAAGTTACTTTAAATTACCTAATGTCACTTTAATAATATAATATATCCTAACTAAGTGTCATTAAATGACCCCCCTTTTTCTCCTATTTCTCCACTGACAAACCACAAGAGTCCCTTCTACTACAAAACTGGGGAACTAAAAAATGGGGACATGACAAGTCCTACCTTCCCAAATATTGATTGTCCTCAAGCAATGCCATCATGACCTAACACTCCATCGACTGATCCAGACTGAAATTGAAAATGATACCAGGATCCCAAACCACCCTTTAACATGTGAAGCATCCTCCTCTCAAGGCGTGGTATGATAATGCGATGACATAAGAGGCCTTCTGAAAACCATTAGAAAGTAAGGCCACTTGGTGTTGCAATAACTCAATCAACCCATCAATGTAATGCTAAGCTAGGGAACCAATCTCATGAGAGAAAAAATTGGCTCTTGCCACCGTGTCAACTACTGCACTATCTCCTAATTATATCCTAGGTTCCCAATCTATCCTTGGAAAGGAACCACTACATTGATGCTGCACTAATATGATCATAGTTGACCAACCATCATTACCACTCTACATCCATAAGTTATAATGTCTCAAAGGATTGCATCCACTATCGAGGATCATTCCCACCCAAATTATTCCCACTTTAATATCAAACATCATAGATAATTATATTTGGTCACCAATTGATAGGGCCTCCACTACACCTAGTCTCCAAGTATCAAAGGGAAAGGCTCAAATACTCCAGTACCTCATGTCTATTACAAATGTCCAAATATCATCCAAAAAATATCCCAACATATTTTCCACAAAATCCCTCCGTGTGAACACAAGAACCCTATAGATGGTAAAGTCACCAGGATCCCAAAATAGCATGTATGATGTAAACCACATAACACTGGTCTATAAGATGTTAATACAAGAATCAACCTAATTGTTGTTGATAATCCAATCAATCATAAGATGTGTAAAATCAATCAACTCCTCGGAAGACCACTCCTCCAAGAAACCAATCCGTAGCCTCCCAAAAGTAAACTCCAAAAAGTCAAATTTGGTGCACTCCTCTATAATAGTGGTTGAAATATCAAACAATGTGATCCCAGGGTCCCAAACTAATCCTAGAAAGATAAAACCATGTTGACATTGCACCACTCTGATCATCATCACTAGACCAGTGTGCCCAATTTGCATCCTCCTCTTTTGGAACCCCAAGCTAATCTCCTCGAAGGGAATGAAGCCACCATCCCGAATCCTCTCATGTGAAAGTGTCTCACTGAAGTCTAAGCTCGCAAGTCCATGGATAGCCTCAATTCTATCATGCCCCAAGTCTATCATGCCCTATAGAGTAAGTTTCGACATCCCCTTTGCTAACGTCCCAAAAATAAAGTTGACCAATCACTGTCACATATCTGTTGACCATCATATGAATCAATCCGTCACTCAGATGAATTCCTATATACCACCACAAAATAGGAATTGGAATGCTCCTAATACTTGCTAATTTTTGTTTCACCATACTGGTAACCATCAGAGTAGAAATGAGCCAAGTCCCTGGTACTCCATCATCTAGTGGAATCCTAGTATTAGGAATCAACTCTCTGCCTGTTGGTCTGTTCGACTCTTGCCAAACTAATTCAAAAAATCCTTACATGTTGATTCTTTTAAATACATATAAAAATCTACTTGATCTTCTAAATAATAATGATTTCTTGATTGTTTTCAATTTACATGTGAAATACTTATCTAACCATATACACTTTACTGATAAATAACTTACAAATAACTTAGCACAAAATGAAAAAAAAAAACAATGAAATCACATACACAAGTTTGACAACAGAGTTCAACCAATATGGGTTATGTTTCCCGGTCTGCTTCCAATAAAGACCTCTTTAATAATGCTCAAATGATTTTGCTTTACAATGACCTTTTTACATGTTTCTCAAATGCAGAAACAAAATGCATCGTTGGATTCCTTACAAAAAATCGTAAAAATGAGTATAGATTTCTTAAAATTATGTCAAGGGACCTCTCGAAATGCTTTACAGTGTAGCCTCAAAGTCCTTGTACCCTCAGGAACACACTTTGAGACATAACTCTGCAATTATGATGAGTGTACCATCCTCTTGGGTTCTGCACCATTATATAGGGTGTGTCGCTTAACTACCCTCTAAAATCCATGGTCAAATTTTAATATAAAGTTGTTGGTTTGTTTAAACAAAGAGTGAGTTATGGCATGATGGTTAAAACATTGAGTTATTGGGGGAAAGGTCACAGGTTCAAACCCACGGACCTTCCCCCATTGGATATTTTGGTTGTAACTATATAAAATATATAGTATACATAGTATAGTTCAATGGATATATGGTTTATCCYCGTGGTATTTATTATCATSGTTACATYGAGTACCCATAAGACTAGGGTCRAGGGCATATCCCTTAGCCCTTTTTCTAGTTTKCCCTCAATYTTACTAGGGTCAGMGCGACAATTGACGGAATCACTTTCCAAGTGATGGAGGAAACTTTGTCAGCTGGGACAGAGATCCCTTCGCACAGATAAAAATGGTTTAAAGGCATGCCTTTAGACATTTCATGTTATATGGTTTTCATCARGCCTGAATGTCGAAATCAGAAAATTGGAGCTGGCATTCAAAGACAATATCTCCTGGAGCCTTTCGAGAAACTTATGAAGATAATCATAAAATATTTCACCTCTGAAGGAAGATTCGACAAGGTGTATCCATACCACACCAGGTTACTGATGCACTTCATAGGAAAAAATCCCTTAAAGTTACCCTTGTTCTTGTGTCGAAGACTGGGAAAGATAGTAGACAGTGTCCAAACCAAGTTTGATCATCTAGGGAACAATTTATTCCATTTTTCATTAATTAAAATGTTAGTGGTTGAAGAATTGAGACATTTGAACAAGGACTCGAATTCTTTTCTGATTTCTTCCAACATTCCCAGAGACCCTAAAGGAGACATTCCTCTATCTGCAAAAGAATCAACACTTCATATTTCAGAGGTCAGAAAGGAATATTTTACTGGAAAAAGAAAAGGGAAAGAAATAGAAGACTCGTCATTTAGTCATCCAACATCCCAGAAGAAAAGAAGGTCAAGATTGACTGTTAAAACTGATGAGATCCAAGCTCCCAATAAACTGCACACCAAGTCCTCTGCCAAGAAATTTCCCATGCACACCATTTAGCTAGATCTTGTTGAAGGTGCAAACAAGGGAATTGATGAAAGATATGTGGAGTTAGGTGAGGAAAATGCAAATAGTCAAGAAATGAAGCAACAACTAAAGAAAGCACAACACGTTATTGCCCAATTTTATTAAGAAAATAGAGATTTGAGAATACAGTTGGCAGAAAATATTATTGAAACACCAGCTTCATAGAGTCGAGTAGGTCATTTATCCCCTACCTCACCCACAATGAGAGAAAATAATGTAAATTGGCTTAAAAAACAGCTCAGAGAGGCCCAAGATGTAATCATTAAGCTTCGGGAGGAATAGAGGATGTCAAAGGAAAAAATCACGGAACATTTCAAAGAGTGCAGACCAGCTATTGATAATGCATGTGCAACTCTCTCTGGTTCTCAATCAAAGATGAAAAGAAATGCAGTTTTGTTGAGACGGGTGAAGAGTTTGAACAAACGGAACTGGTCTTTAAGAAAAACAGTTAGAGATTTAAGATTGCAGGGGAAGTTGGAGGCATAAAATAAGGAGAAGCTAAATCCCCTAACTGGAGTGGCAGAGGCATGAGTAAGGGAGCCCCATTTTTGTCTTTTTGGGTCATAGCATGGAATCTTTCTTCGTACATATCCTACTTTCTTATGTTAACAAGAAGTCAGACACAACACTTGCACGATGAATATTTGTTGCACAAACGTTGTAAGATTACCTAATGAGAAGGGAAAGTATTAATGAAACACGTGCAAGTTTTGAAGGAGAAGCATGGTCCCAAAATGTTGCTGCCACTTGGAGTTGCACGAGTGACCACAAATGGAAATTCACTACACAAACTCACCACACTAATGGTATAGCCAGTGATTGCGCAAAAGCAACCAGAGTCTGCTATAACAAGGTGACAGAGTTTCCAACAGTACACATGATTACTCAGGCACCCCTTAGAAGAAAACTTCAATTTATCACAACTAGATGGTTGAATATTACTCATGAACAAATGATTGAAATGAATATGTCAGTTATGTTATGATTGGGCGCAATCGGGTTTCTATTTTTAGTAAATTTTGTTGAAAAGGTTTTCTAGGGGGAGAGTAATTGAATCCAAGATTCTAGGGGGAAGTAGTTCGAACATAGCAGCCCAAGAGGGCGTTAGTTTTCTATATATTGGATCTTTTTTATGTAAGCCAGGTTGGAAAAGTAGTGTAGGCAAGGAACTCTTGAATGTAACTTTCTGAATCTGATGGAAATATAAATGCAGAGGTCCTGAATCTTTCGATGAAAATATTCTAGTGGTGGTGGTTTGATGTATTGTGATCCTATCTTTGTATGTACTTTTTGTTTTATGCAAATTCATGTCTATTTCATTCGTTTAAATTGGAAATATTTAAAGGGTTTAAAATTCATCTCATGGTGATTTAGACTCGACCATTTAAACTATGTGTTTTCTTCTAAGTTAGGTTGTAATTCATCTCTAATGGTGCTTTGATTTTCTTTATGTTTCTTCTTTCTTTTGCCATACACAACGATATTGAAATTGAAAGACAATTACCTATTTAGCCTTTTTCCTCTCAAAGATTCCCTTACCAGTCACTAATTTCTCTTGTTTTCAGGGGGTTGACTCTATAGCCCCAAAAGTACTATACTTCCTTGCCAACGAAACTAGAAAAAACTTTCTCAAGCATCTAAATCTAGCCGTCAACCCAAAGTTATTATCTATTAGAGACTAGGTCTTAGAGATATCCCTCTCTATATTTGGAAGGCTAGTTTCCAGTCTTAAAGTTGGTTTGTAGGTTACCTTGGTAGATCTTTCTCTTCAGCCCAACAATTTACCAAGTGCTAACAAACCCTATATTCCTCCTTCTCTCAAGCTACACATAGTTAAGACTACAGTTGTACCAATCAAGACTCAATCTTCTCCTTGTTCTCCTAGAATTTATAATCCAATGGCAGGTGCCAACCTTCCTAGAAATAGGATGGATGCCATAGTGGCTACTAGGTATGCCCCTCTTGTGTTGCCTCAGCCTATGAATGCTCTCACAGTTATAGACTATCTTAAGTACATGCCCAAGTTTACAGGGGAAGAGGACATAATTGCAGAGGAACACCTTGCAACCTTTTATAGCTATGCTGACAATCTTAATTTTGAGAATGAAGATGTTTGGATGAGATTTTTTGTACAAATCCTTGATGGTGAGGCTAGGAAATGGTTTAGGGGTTTAACTCCTGGATCTATTGTTGGAATTGAAGCTCTGGATGATGCCTTTCTGAGGCATTGGGGAGATAATAAATATTTCTTATATTATATAACAGTGTTTAGGTCACTCAAGAGGAAAGAAGGGGAATCTGTTTCAGTTTTTTCAAAGAGATTTAATAAAATGTACAACAAAATCCCCACATAAATTAAGCCCACTAAAACTTCTGCCAAGATCACCTATGCTAGTGCTTTTGACCCTAAGTTTTGCCTCTTGTTGAGAGAAAGAATATCTACCTCTCTAGATCATATGCAAGATGCAACCCTGGAGGTAGAATCTAATATATTGGCAGCTGACAAGCTCATGGGAAAATATGATAGAGATAGGAGAAAAAGTATGGTTGAAGCTTCAACCTATGATTCCTCTGGTGTTAATCCTCAAGTAGATGAACTAACAAAATTGGTTAAATCGCTTTCTGCTGAAATGGAAAAAATGAAGCTTGAGGGAAAACAAAATTATAAAACTATACAGAATTCTAATAACAAAAGAAATTTCAAGAGACAAAACAATGGCCCTCAGGTCCTTCAAAGAGATCAAAGAAATAGGGATGACCAAAAAGTCCAAACCCCTCTCCAAAATAACATGGTTGATGATGAAGTATGAGAGGATGAAGAGACAGATCCATAAATTCATTGTGTGGGCGATACCTCTCCATCCCCTCATCTAACTCAGTCTGCATATGAGGAGTCTCTTATGCACAGTCAATTGAATGAATTGAATAAAGGGGAAAAAGCTAATGAAAATCAAAATAAATACAACTTAAGGTCAAAAAAGGAGGGGAAGCCTAGTACATCAGATCAGCCCAACAAAACAGAAAATTATGTTAAGGCTATGGTTTATAGCAGCAAAGAAAAAGAGGAACAAAACTCTCAAACAATGATTAAGACCCCTGTTCTAGAAATTAAGGAGATTATGAAATATCCCTCTTCCTTTAGCTTTGAGAATGAAATTCAAAAGATAAAAATTCCAGTACCATTTTTAGAGCTGATTAAAAATGAAGAGTTCGAAAAATATCTTTCCAAGATGCTGCAACCCGAATCTTCCTCCAATTCCAAAAACTTGGTGAACCTACAAGATGAAAAACCAACAGTCATATCGGGATCTTTGGTAGAAGATAGGGATGACTCTTCTCCTCCATTCTACACATCATTAAATATTCATGATAAAGTTTTGCACAACTTCTTGATGGAATCAGGTGCGTCTCATAACCGTATGCCTAAAACTATCATGGATGAGATTGGTTTAGAAATTACAAAAACATGTCATGACCTATACTCATTTGATTCCAGAAAAGTGAAATGCCTTGGAGTGATCAAATACCTGGTTGTTACCTTGTTTCAATTTCCCATGAAGAGTGTGGTCATAGATATTGTGGTGGTTGATGTCCCCCCTAAGTTTGGGATGTTATTGTCAAGATCTTGGATCAAGATATTAGGGGGAACTTTGCATATGGACCTTTCATATGTCACTATTCTTGTATTTGGAGGAGAGCACAGGAGGATTTATAGGGAAGCACAACTAGCTTACATCATCAGTGATGAAGCTAATCCTACAAACCATCCCATTTTTGCAGTTGACAGGATCCAATATCTTACAACTCACTGATGCTCCTCAAACACCTTTTGAAATCAGAAAAAGACCATTTAAAACTTGTGAGACACCTCCTCAAAATACCCCAAGGTGGAAGATGTTTTTTGATGGGGCCTATTATAAAGAAAGTGTTGGTGATGGAGTGGTCTTTATTTCCCCAACTCAAGAAATAATATCTTTGTCTTATAAACTAGAATTTGAAACTACAAATAATGTAGCAGAGTAAGAGACTTTTGCTTTTGGTTTGAGGGATGCTAAAGATATGAATATTGAAGACTTAGCAATGTTTGGAGATGTTGAACTAATTTTGCATCAAGTTAAAAATATATATCAAGCTAAACACCCCAGGTTAAGGACTTACAAAAATGAAGTTTGGGATCTTATTGATATTTTTTTCTTATCTTTTAACATCTCTTTTGTTCCAAAAGAATAAAATACTATGGAAGATTCTTTGGTTGTTTCTGCAAGTAATTTCAAAATCCCTTTTCCCCCCAAGCTCAAATATGATGTGGAAGTGAAGTATAGACCCTCTATACCTGACAATGTCAAACATTGGGAGGTCTTTGAGGATGATCTTGAGATTAAGAGATTTCTGGAAACTGTGGAAGAGTTTTCTTCTCTTCATATTGATCAAGATCATGATGATACCAAAATCCCTCATGCTAATATTTTCCTCAATAAAATTGCAGACCACAAGATTGTTCAATTGCCCAGTAACCATATTCCAAAAGGATTGGTTCCTTTGGAGAGATTATTTGACATAAATGATGTTGTTGTGAAGGTTAAAGGTTCAAGGAAAATCCAAAATATGTCAAATTGTCTAGCAGTTTATGAAAGGAGCAAAGGGTTGAGTATGTTAAGTTATTAAAGGAGTTTGCTAATGTATTTTCTTGTAAATATGAAGATCTACAAACTTATGATACAAGTATCATTGAACATAAAATCCCTTTGAAAGAGGAGACCAAGCCATTTAGGCAGAAACTTAGACAGATAAATCCCATGTTGTTGCCTATTATGGAAAAGGAAGTTAAGAAGTTGCTTGATTCCAAGATCATCATAACTTTAAGGTACTCTAAGTTTGTGTCTAACTTCGTCCATGTGAGGAAAACAAATGGTGAAATCAGACTTTGTGTTGATTTTAGAAATTTGAACAGAAGTTCCAAGAAAGATAATTACCCCTTGCCAAAGATGGAGCATATTTTGTAGAGGGTGACTGGTTCAACAAGGATGTTTATGATTGATGGATTTTCAGGCTACAATCAGATCTATGTCCTACCTGAATAAAGAGAGAAGACAACCTTGACTATTCCTTGGGGCACATTCATGTATGCTAAAATTCCCTTTGGTCTAATGAATGCAGGAGAAACCTGTCAACGACAAATTTATTTTGCCTTCATTGGGGAGAAGGAAAAATTTGTGGTCATCTATCTAGATGACATTATAGTGTTCTCAAGACATGATAAGGAGCACTATCATCATTTGAAGAAATTTTTCCTGAAGTGTAGAAAGTTTGGGCTCTCTCTCAATCCTATGAAATATTTGTTTGCTATGAAAGAAGTCAAGTTGTTGGGAAACATTGTATCAATAGAAGGGGTAAGGATTGATCCAAGTAGAGTAGAGGCTATCTAGACTCTATCTATTCCTAGATCCAAGAAGGAGATCCAATATTTCTCAGGTAAAATAATATTTTTGATAGGATTCATCTCTAACTTTTTTGAATTAGTTAAGTACATCACATCTATGCTTATAAAGGGAAATGAGGTGAAATGGACTATTGAAGCTCAGAATTATTTTGAACAAATCAAACAAGCATTGACTGAAGCACCTACTCTCATCAGCCCTAATTATTCAAAGGAATTTATGATATTCTCTTTTGCCTCACATGACACATTGGTTGTTTCCCTTTTTCAGAAAAACATAGATGGAATGGAGTAGCCTATTTTCTTTTTCAGTAGGGAATTGAGGGATGCAGAGATGAGGTATCACATTATGGAGAATAATTCTTATGCTTTGCTTAAAGCCCTTAAATCCTTTAGGGTATATATTCTTCATTCCAAAATTATTACCTATGTCCCATCAACCTTAGTGAAGGAAATACTTATCTAGCTTGATGTAGATGGAAAGAGGAGCAAGTGGATTGCCAAAATTCTAGAGTTTGACCTTGAAATGAAGCCTATTAATTTGGTAAAAGGGAAAGGTTTAGCTAGATTACTGGTTGAATCAAATTGCAAAGCATCGTGGGTTAATTTCATGAACCTAAACTCTGAAAATCAACAAACTGATATCTTTGATAAAATCTCTCATATCAGTCCTAACTTGGCAGAATTCACTTGGTACAAAGACATCATTTATTTTCTACAAAAGTTGCAGCCTCTTGATGGTTTGGAGAAGAACAAGGTGAGAGCTTTGAAACTAAAGGAAATTAGATATTGTCTCATTGATAACATATTGTATTGGAAAGACCCTCTAGGAGTTCTCTTGAGATGTTTATATCCACAAGAGGCTCAAAGGGACATAACTAATTTTTCATGACAGCTTGTGTGGGGGTCATCATTTTTGGAGAACCACAGCCTATAAGATCCTCAGAGCTGGGTATTTTTGGTCTAGCCTTTTTACTGATGTTTGTGAAAATATTAGGGCCTGTGACAAATGTCAGAAGTTTTTAGGAAAGAAACAACTTAAATCTTTGCCTCTTAAGCCTATGGTGGTTTCTGGTCCTTTCCAGCAATGGGAACTTGACTTCATTGGGGAAATTCATCCAACATCAAGTGATCAACACTGGTGGATTTTGACTACAACTGACTATTTCACCAAGTGGATAGAATCCATTCCAACAAGGAGTTCCTCACACAAACTAATCATTAGTTTTCTTGAGGATATCATGTCAACATTTGGTTGTCCAAGAAAGATTGTTATTGATAATGCTTCCTCTTTCAAAGCTAAACCATTGGTAAAATTTTGTGAGAAATATGGAATTCAACTAGTTCACTCTACTCCTTATTACCCCCAAGGCGATGGTTTATCAGAATCCTCTAACAAGATCCTTGTAAATATCATCAAGAAGTTACTAGAGGAAAAAAAGAAAGAATGGGACTCAAAGATGAAATTTGACTTATGGGCTGATAGAGTTACTACAAAGAGATCACTTGGTATTTCCCCCTTTTAGCTTGTATATGGAATTGAATCTATTTTTCCTACTCAACTTTCCTTTCTTGTGGAAAATTTCCTTCAGGATCAACAAGGAGAACCAGATGATATGGTCAGAAGGATACATCAGCTAGTAGAAGTACAATAAATTAGGGAGTAGCTCCTTGATAAAGCACAGAGCCATAAACAAAAGATCAAGCAAGATTTTGATAAAAAGGTGAACAAATAATATTTCTAGTTGGGAGATCTGGTGCTCAAGTGGGATGCACCCAAGAAAAACAAAGGAAAACTTAGTAAATTTGAAGCCTTGTGGATTGGTCCTTTCAATATTTCTGAAGTTTTTCAAAATAATACTTATAAATTGCAGAACTTCGAGGATTATGAATTTTTTGGTGGCCCTGTTAATGGCCACTTTCTGAAGAAGTATTTTTCTTAAGCCATGAATGTTCGTCCCCTCCATTGTAAATATCTCTTTTTGTTTTTCTTTATATTTGAACAAATGACCCCATAGCCCTATCATAAGACACTGAAGTTTCTTTTTCTTGGCAGCTCACAAGGAGCATGCCATCCCCTATGGAGCCAATGTTATCACATGAAGTTGTTTTGGATCACATGAAGTTGTTATGGGTCAGTTCATCCTTAGGTTTTTTATTTTTATCTTTAGTGTTGTTTAAGTTTTACTTTTTGACCCCCTCCTTATGGTCTTTTTAGGTCTTAGCACAAATAAAGTTAAAATGTATGTTGGCCCAAACCCTTGGTTTATGTCTTCATCTTATGACATGGTTAGAAAATCCATCATTCTTATGACCTCCACCACTACCCTGACATGTCACCACTTCCACTATGTGCTTAAACCCCTCCACTTTGTCCCTCTACCTGTTAGAAGGTCAAATCAAGGTATTTTTTGTACGCTGCCATCTCATCGGGACATTTCACAACGCATCTGAAGTACACTTTCTCTTATCACCATAATTGCACTTATGAGGCTTTTGTCAGCCAATCTCCTTGTTTTCAGCATTCATGTTTTAAAGGAAATTATCTGGGATTTCGTCATTAAGGATTTTCTAACTGTTTTCTCAAGTTTTCAAATTTTCTCCTAGCTCAGTGCTGTAGAAATTGCTAAGTTCAGACAAGCACTGCAGAATTTGCTGCAAACTGGTCGATGAAGGTGAATTGGAGGTTATATCTATTGCAGGGGGTTTCATCCAATCTGAATCATATCAAATTTAAATCCACAACCTCCAGGTACTCCATGAGCGTTTTTAAGCCATGTTGAAGATCAGTTAAAGGTTATGATTGTTTTCCTCTCCTAGGCATTTTGAATTGGTGATCCACACTACCAAGCATCCCTTTTTACCTATGTTTTCACAAATTCTCAGCCAGTTGCAGTGTTTTCAGCTTCTTTTACTAAGATTGAGAAAACCTTGTTGTCAAATCCATCGTGCATATCTCTTACTTGGGTTTTTGTTGCTTGTGTTGCAGATTCTGCTGCAAATCCCCCATTTCGGTGCTGCAAACTTGTACATCAACTCAACATGGCTATCCCCTTACCACACAACTTGAACTAGTTGATTACCTTTAAAATTTCCATTCTTATTTCAAGTCTAAAATCTATCTATGTTGGAAATTGAAAGAGCCTTGTTGTTAAAGTTGTGAAGATTTTGCAAATAATGGTGAAGTGTTAAATTAAACCTTTTGTAGTTGCTTTCTCTTTTCATATCCATTTTCTTGAATGGTCTTCTTCCATTTCCTAAATATCGGCTACCCTCTCATAAGATCAGAGATAAAATAGGCAGAAAAACTCTAAAACCTTAGACAAAAACCAGCTTTGAAAAAAGACTATCCATCCAAACCCTAAGACCTTTGTCCTTTTGTTTTGCCTCTTACATCTCTTAGATTGTTGTCATAGTTTTCTTCCTATAACAACAAATGGATACACCACAACAGAAGAAGGCTCACAAGGGTGGGGGCATACTGAGGACCAAACCCTATGACATGCAGCTATTTGATGTTGAGCCTTTGATCAAAGAGGTCTTCCAAAGAGTTGGATGTTTCAATTTATGTCAAAAAATGCAGAGGGGGCACCCTGAGGTAGCCAAATATTTTTCCTTGAATTTTGATGGAACCAAAACTAAGGTGGGAACTCTTGAACTGGAGGTATTTGAAGCAACCATTGCAACAACTACTAAGATACCAAACATTGGTGAAAGATAGTTTAAATCCATGAATCTTAATGCAACCTGCTCTAAAGAGTTCCTTAAACCAGAATGTCAGGGAGATAACCTATCAAAGGGAGTGCCTAGGAGCCACTTAGTTGAGGGATTTGACAATATGCTAAGGGTGATCCAGAGATATTTCACCTGTGAAGGAAGATTCAATATGATTTACCAATACCAGATTAGACTTTTGTTGCACTTCACAGGAAAAGACCTCATGAACCTTCCTTTCTATTTGTTTAGGAGTATTGGGAAAATGGATAACATGGTCCAAGCCAAGTCCAAGGTTGTAGACACAAGTGTTTTTCAATCAGGGTTAATTAAGATGCTTCTAATGGAGGAGTTGAAGAAGAGAAACATGGAACGATATTGGTTCATTTCCTCTGCACATTTGCAATTAAATGTAGCTCCTACTCCTCAATCTAAGGTGCAGATCCCTCTTCAAGATGATAGCATTGTTCACACAGAGACAAGTATAAAGAGGAAGGGAAAACATACTGAAAGAAATGATGAAGATCCTAAGGAACAAGAAGAAGAAGGGGGAGCTCATCACTCTCCACAAAAGGAATTTTCACCCCAACCAGCTCCAAAATTAATAGAAATTCCATCAGCTAAAGCCATGGGCAGAAAAGGAAGAAGGTTACTCTCCCTCTCACTAGCTACTGTAGTTGAAATTAAATATAGGAGGCCCTTCACCAGGTCATCAACCAAGAAGGAAACTGTTGAAAAGGAGGTCATAATAGAAGCTCCTGTCAAGAGGAAGGATAAAGGAAAAATTGAGAATGTTGAAAAACATATTGAAGCCATAGACATAACCACTCCCACTGAGAACCCTACCTTCAAAAGACTGATCAAAAAAATCAGAGAAGCTAGAAAGGAGGTTTCTCACTTGAAGGAAGAAGGGTTGGATGAGAGGAAAATGTTGAAGGATATGATGGATATGTATTTGAAAAATATTGATATGGCCAGTTTTACAACAAGGAGATTTCTGCCCCTCCATAGCCAGCTTAAGAATTTATACAAACATAACAGGGATTTACAATCTTAAATCAGAAAACTTAAGCTGGAGTTGAAACCTTTCAAGGAAGAGATAGACGAAAGGAATTTGAAAGTGTTGGCCCAAGCTGTAATCAAAAGGAGTACTAGACTCAGGAGGTGAAGTGAAGTGGCTTAGAGAATCTCAGTTTTGGAAATGGTTATCTTTGCATTTTGAAGATTTTGGGGAAAATATAATTCCTATAGCTAAGTTTTCACTCACACAACATATCATGAGGCTTCTACAGGCTTACTTAACTTTGGAAACTTTTGGGGGGTATTTTTGGCTAAAACTGGATAATTCGGACAACTACAGGACATTTCGTAGCGCCTGTTGCTGTGAAATAATCTACACAGTCGGACGTTGCAACTTCGCTGGAAAAATTGTCTACATAGTTGGACATTGCAACTTCACTATGAAATCCGTTGTGAAATGGTATACACAGTCATACACTGAAACTTTGCTACGAAATCCACTATGAATTGGTTGATACAGTCAATGCTACATGATTCACTTCCAACTCATGTTTTGATGCGTTTTAAGAGGATCAATGGTCACCAAATGGCTAGTGGAACATGGCACAGCTAGTTGGAAGTCAATTAAATATGGAGGATACCTCACTATGCAAGATTAGGGTGTTAGGATGGTTGCCAACATTTACCTTTTTTAAAGCAATTTGTTTTTTCTTCTCTGTACATGTTTAAGATTTTCATTTTTAGGTGGTAGAATCCTATGTTAGAGGATCAAGCTTTCATTGTATGCTACAATTCCTTGTTTAGGCCATAAATGCATCATTAGAAGGCATTGATGGGTTCGAATGGTTGATGTAAAAGACCTTTTGGGTAATTTTAATGAAGAGCCTACTCTGGTTTTGATGTATCAGACTTGATGAAATATTGTTTAATGGAAGTTAGTTCTCTTTTTACCATCTTATTTCTCTTACTTTGAAATTTTACTCTCATTGAAGGATTAAAATGATATTTTGTAGCTGTATGAAAATGGATGTTTGATTGTGATACTATTATAGCTTTCTCAGAGTTTTGTTTGCTTGGATTTAATAAGTTCATGTATCTGAAGCATTTCCCTCCTTTGTCTACTGGCATATCCTGAAGCTAGTGGTAGATTCACTTGATTTTCTTACTAAGTGTTCCTAATATCCACACTAATCCTCAAAACCCTGACCTAATCTAAACAAGACCTCTTTTGTTGATGAAGTTGATCTAAAATTTCCTGTGTTTTGACATTATTGAACTGAGTTTTATCCATTTGACACCACATTTGAAGACTTATCTCACAAGCCTATTGATGGGTACTGATGTTTCACTTTAGTATTCAAAGTGTAACTTTCAGTAATAACACTTAGTAGGACTTCATGTTTTAAAACATATTTGTTTTCTCTAAATACCACATCTCCACTATACACTACCTTCTTAGTTTCTAGGTTTCAAAACTTATAACCTTTCAGACCATCTTTATACCCAATAAAGATACACTTTTCAACCTTTTTATCTAGTTTACTCTTGTTTTAATTTGGAATGTGAACATAGGCATCACATCCAAATACCTAGAGATGAGTGAGAGAGGGTTTATTTCTAGTCCATACACCGTGTGGTGTCCTTTCATCTAGTGTTGATGAGGGTGATCGATTGACTAGGTAACATGAAATACCCACTGCCTCTACCCAAAATTCCTGTTAGAACTTGGCACCACTGAGCATGCACCTTGATTTTTCCTTCAACATCTTGTTCATCATTTATGTAACTCCATTTTGTTGAGGTGTATATGGAGTAGTATTTTTCCTATCTATACCACACTTCTTACATAATTCTTCGAATTCATTTCCGTAGAACTCTCCACCATTATTTGTCCTTAGCACCTTAATTCTTTTCTCTATTTGATTTTCTATAAGAGCCTTAAACTCTTTAAACATATCAAAGACTTCATATTTCTTTATGAGGAAATATATCCAAGTATTCCTCAATAATTCGTCTATAAACGAGACATAGTACACATATTTTCCCAGTGATGGAACCGACACAGGTCCAAACACATCATTGTGCATCAGTTGTAAAATTCCCTCTACACTCGTTGCACTAGAGGGGAATCTTACCCGATTTTGATTCCCATATACACAATGTTCACATAAATCAAAATCCATAGAGAATTTAGACATACCTTCAACCATAAATTTACCATGTAGTACTCAAAAACCCTTCTCGCCGGTATGCCCTAGTCTTTGATGCCACAACATAGCCTATTCTCCAGAGACTGTAGGAGTTTTTTCTTCTTTGGCTCCAATCTCGGGAACAATGGAACTATTGAACCCATCACTAATAGTGATTCCCTACAACTTATACAGAGTTCCAATCTTAACACCCGTCAACAACAATATTTCTCCTCGAACTATCCTGCAAGTTTCTTTCTCATATACTTTTTTTACCCCTGCATCATCCATTTTGCTTAAAAAAATCAAATTTATGGCCAAACCTGGGATGTGCAGAACACCGGGGATTGTTCTAATCCTTCCATCCATGATCTTCAACTTGAATTTTCCTCATCCTATGATTTTGGTTATCGATTCATTATCTAGTAGGAAAACATCACCTCCATCATACATTTCATATTCATAGAACCACTCCTAGTGGGGAGTCATATGAAAGGATTCACCTGAGTCAACCAACCATGCCTCATGATTTGCATGTGTGCTTGAAGAAGCCAAATACACATCCCCTCCTTCTTCTGTGGAGGTTTTAGCTTCTGTAGAAGGAACATCATCAGATCCCTTCCCCCTGTCAACACTTTTGGATCTACATTGTTTCTTGTAGTGCCCTTCTTTTCCACATCTCTAGCTTACCTTTACAAACATTTTGGGAGATTCAAATATTCCCTTAGATTTAGATTTCCCACATGAGGACTTAGATCTATTTCTTTCCTGGGAGCATCCTCTTGCAAATAATGCATCTGTGCTCTATCCTTCCATGTTAGACTGATACAAAGTCCCCAACTTATCCCATAATGCCTTGGTTTTGGCTTCCCCTGATAGATTCAATAATACTAAATCTGAGAGACACAACCAGATTGTGCTCTTCGCCTTTCAATCCAAATTTTTCCAGTCTTCTATCGAATTTCCTGTAGCTGCAATACCTGGATCCACCACAATCCATTGATCTTTGTCTACCAATATAACTTCCATATTAAGCTTCCACAACTCAAAACTTTTCCCATTAAATTTATCGATCTCTATTTCCGAACTGCTTGCCATTTCTTTTCACCTAAAGAATCAAAACTACATATCTCCCATTATAACAAGGCTTATCACAGACCCAAGACAAACCCCTGACCACAAAGGTGTCCTCCTGAAGCCAATAATTGTTTTGATACCAAATGTAGATTTTAACCTTCTACAATTAATTACTGCAAACAAATTCTCAATAAAACAGAAAAGATACAATGGCACACACACATTACACATATATTTTTACCCTAAAAACCCAAACCGGGAAAACCAATAAAACCTATTTAGAGCTACACCTCTAATATTCTATTCATCATATTCTTCATTGTTTACAAGACAATATACATATAGGATCCCGCGACATCCAAACCCCTAATCCATTGGCCCAGATTAGTCAACAACCCTAATTCCTTAACTGGAATTAGAAAACCATCACCAAAAACCATGTACCAAAAAACCGCCAAAAAATGGATGAAAAAAACCACAAAAAACAAGTGCAAAAAACCGCTAAAAACGTACCATTTTTTTTTTCTCGGGGGCTCCCACACCCAAACCCCCAACCCTCCTAGCTGGGGGGTGCTAAGCACCAAATGTAGATTTTAACCTTATACAATTGATTACTACAAACAAATTCTTAATAAAATGGAAAATATACAATAACACACACACACACACATCACACATAGATTTTTACCCTGGAAACCCAAACTAGGAAAACCAACAACATGTTTAGAGCCACACCTCTAATCTTCTATTCACCATATTCCTCATTGTTTACAATACAATATACATATAGGATCCTGTGGCATCCAAAACCCTAATCCATTTACCTGGTTTAGTCAAAAACCCTAATTCCTTAAACAGAATTAGAAAACCATTGGCAAAAACCATGTGCCAAAAAACCGCCAAAAACAGATGCAAAAAACCACCAAACGAACCAAATTTTTTTCTCGAGGGCTCCCGCCCTTGAACCCCCACCACCCTCCTGGCTAGGGGGTGTTAAGAACCCCTCAAATCCCCCTTGCTCCCATATCTGTGTATAGTACATAGGATCAATTTTGAAAAGAATATAACACATACCTAACATTTTCATTTCGAGGGAGAAATTATGGTCCAGAAGAGAGAATGGGAGAAATTATGGTCCATAAGAGAATGCCATATATGCATCTATGAGGTACACCACTTACCTTTAAGTCCCTTAGACAAGAGGTAGAGGAAGAGTTTATATAGGGAATGTCATGATATCTTTTCTCATATATATAACAAAAATTATGGTATATATTTGGTCATTCATGTCATATTCTTTCCTTTATATTTGTTATTCTCTAAGTTAATATATATAATTGTTTTCTAAGGAAAATTACATAGGAAAACCAAAGGGATGAATTCACATGTTTATTAATAGTATTTTTTTGTAAACTCATGGATGTAAACTAATATATCTTACCTAAGGAGATTTGAATTAGGTACATATCATTATGGAACTAGCCAAATATCCAACAATATTGATGATAACCAACGTAACTAAAACATTGGGCTAGCCAATACATATATTCATTGTGTATACACTAATCAATAGACTCATTCAATCCCCTCCTTGAGATGACATACAATAAGGCACCATAGTATTGTGATATGTACTTGATCATTTTCAAAATTACTATGTATACTAGCAAGCCACACAATCGATCACCAAGGATTTGAATGGAAACCACTGCAGTAATGTAAAATTTGGATTCTCATTATATACTTTGTATATATCCATTCATCTCGAAATTCCATCACTATTTACTACAATTAGCACCATGCAAGGCGTGGAAATGGAAATGACTCCTCTTAAGCTATGTTTAGAGAACTAGATAAGTGAAACATGCATTATGAGTAGGGAGCTCCTTGCAGTTATTTCTTTTGTATACTACACCTAGTCTTGACAGTTTGAGGGATGCATCAAGTTGGCCAAGTTGTTTTTTAGTACCAAGAGTGACAACATCACTAGCGTTCCCCTTGTTCAAGAGACTAATAAGTACTTGTACTTAGCCTTTACCATTCTATAGGTAGAAATCACTTTGAGCATGTGTAGGGGGAGAATGATAGAAGGGAAATAACTAGAGTAGTGTAAAATTTGCATTCCCATTATATAATTTGTGAACATCCTTTCATCCCGAGGATCCATCACCATCTACAACAATGAGCACCACATAAGGTGGAAATGGAAACGACTCCTATTGTGTGATGGTTAGAGTACTATAGAAGTGCAACATGCATTATGAGTAGGGAGCTCCTCACAATTAATTGTTTTGTATATGTAACCTAGTCTTAGTCTTGAGAATTTAAGGGATGGCATCAATTTGGCCAAGTTATTTGTGAATTCCCATACTAACAACATCACTAACCTTCCCCTATTCATGAGACTAATAAATACTTCCACTTAACCTTTTCCATTCTAGAGGTACAAAGCCCATTGAACATGTAGAGGAGGAGAATGGCATAAAATCATTGATATAGATGGATCCAAAACCTGTAATTGAATATTAAAAATCAACCTTCAATGACAAAGATGAACTTTATTAAATAACTCACTTTTTTATTTTAATAAAATACTTTTATGTACAAGCATCTTCAAAATCTACCCACCCAACTCAACCATAAATGTAAATGATTTAGTACGGGTTGTTTGTTGAGATCATTCATGTTTAAAATTTAACAAAACTATTAAAAAAAGCTCTTCAATCTTTAAAATCAACAACATGTAGTTTAAAGTGTCGTAGGCTAAAGATTCTATGAAATGGAGATTTTTTCCGGGGATATTTTCCCGAAATTTGACAAGAAATTTTTGGATAAGTAGATTTAAGTGATAATTTTTGTAAAATTCGAGTATCCTAGGAGTTTTTCAACATGTTGAATCCATTTCTGCATTCAAAAATGAATTGTGCGATCATAGCAGTGTTAATGCACCGGATCCCATCA
>ML818783.1:79262-94853 GCA_009831015.1 Picea engelmannii
GTTTCCGGTGGTATGTGGCATGTCACGTGGATCCTCATGGTTGAGGAGAAATGAATTTTTGAAGATGACAAAGTGAATTGAAGAAGGAAGTACATGTAGGCCCTGAAAATAATTAAAGAAAAGAATTACAAAATAAGAAAGTGCTAGGTCGGCCCTAATGTTAAAAGGAAGTGACATAAATGGTATAAATAAACATCATTATACATTTATTTGATACAAGTCGAATTTCAAAGGTAATAAGAAGATAAGAAGGCTAGATTTCAAGGGAGGATGAAGTCTTTTGGTGATGTGTTCTAAGGTATGTTATTTTCAGGTCATCTTACCATTTTTTCTATAACTTGTTTTCTAGAACGATTTAGATGGTGAAATCGCTATGGTATTGAGAAGACATATCAAGGTACCTCTAGTAAAACGTTTAGCTCTTTATTTTCTATAATTATGGAGATACAATCTATGGAAGATAGGGTTTGGGACTAGTCCCGAAGCTAGTCAATAAACAGGTGTTCCGGGTAAAACGGTCATAACATTTTCATACATAATCCAAATGAAGTGGGACCAATTCCATTGGAAAAAGTGTAGACTTTGGTTTCTTTTGTACAAGTTTCAGAATCAGATGTTAAATATTGAGTGTGGGGCATGCTATACAAGTTGGGTCTTCTAAACAGACTAGAATTGAATAAAGTCTACCATTCCTTCTATAACCTCTTTTTGGGGAGGATTCAAGGAGTGAAAATTGGAGGAGTTTCAGAGAATACATTGAGTAATATTATCTATAGGATCAGAGTACTCCAAGAATTGAATAATTGCAGAAATTGAAGAAGTCTCAGGAAGCATTATCAGGTTCTATGTGATGATTGGTTGATGGTGATGATTTAATGTAGAGTTGTATTATCTCTCATATATTCTTGGGTGGAAGGAAGGGGCAAGGATGGAGAGTTCAACTCTCTCTTGATATTGGAGGATTGTATCTTCCTCTTGGAGGTTTATCTCTCCCTCTACATTTGGAAGTTGTAGCTATATTTGGAAGTCATTACTTCCCTTGAACAATAAACTATTGATTATTTCTCATATATTGTGCATGGTGTATTATGGTGTATTGGTGTAACTCTTATACTATTGCTCATTGGATATAGGTAAATGGTTTAAGTATAAGTTGAAAAAGGTTTTAAATTGTACTTGATACTGATTCACCCCCCTCTTAGTGTCAACATATATTTGGAAGGCTAGTTTCCAGTCTTTAAGTTGGTTTGTAGGTTACCTTGGTAGATCGTTCTCTTCATCCCAACAATTTACCAAGTGCTAACAAACCCTATATTCCTCCTTCTCCCAAGCTACACATAGTCAAGACTGCAGTTGTACCAATCAAGACTCAATCTTCTCCTTGTTCTTCTAGAATTTATAATCTAATGGTGGGTGCCAACCTTCCTAGAAATAGGATGGATGTCATAGTGGCTACTAGGTATGCCCCTCTTATGTTGCCTCGGCCTATGAATGCTCTCACAATTACAGAATATCATTAGTACATGCCCAAGTTTACAGGGGAAGAGGACATAACTGCAGA
The DNA here is from genome assembly GCA_009831015.1 of Picea engelmannii. NCBI lineage: Eukaryota > Viridiplantae > Streptophyta > Pinopsida > Pinales > Pinaceae > Picea > Picea engelmannii. The sequence goes on from ML818783.1 coordinate 80,824, forward strand.
GGAACACCTTGCAGCCTTTTATAGCTATCCTGACAATCTTAATTTTGAGAATGAAGATGTTTGGATGAGAATTTTTGTACAAATCCTTGATGGTGAGGCTAGGAAATGGTTTAGGGGTTTAACACCTGGATCTATTGCTGGAATTGAAGCTCTGGATGATGCCTTTCTGAGGCATTAGGGAGATAATAAATATTTCTTATATTATATAACAATGTTTAGGTCACTCAAGAGGAAAGAAGGGGAATCTGTTTCAGTTTTTTCGAAGAGATTTAATAAAATGTACAACAAAATCCCCACAGAAATTAAGTCCACTAAAACTTCTGCCAAGATCACCTATGCCAATGCTTTTGACCCTGAGTTTTTCCTCTTGTTGAGAGAAAGAATATCTACCTCTCTAGATCATATGCAAGATGCAACCTTGGAGGTAGAATCTAATATATTGGCAGCTGACAAGCTCAGGGGGAAATATGATAGAGATAGGAGAAAAATTATGGTTGAAGGTTCAACCTATGATTCCTCTAGTGTTAATCCTCAAGTAGATGAACTAACAAAATTGGCTAAATCACTTTCTTTTGAAATGGAAAAAATGAAGCTTGAGGGAATTTTTTTTTATAGAACTATACAGAATGCTAATAACAAAGGAAATTTCAAGAGACAAAACAATGCCCCTCAGGTCCTTCAAAGAGATCAAAGAAATAGGGATGACCAAAAAGTCCAAACCCCTCTCCAAAATAACATGGTTGATGATGAAGTAGGAGAGGATGAAGAGACAGATCCAGAAATTCATTGTGTGGGTGATACCTCCCCATACCCTCATCTAACTCAGTCTGCATATGAGGAGTCTCTTATGGACAATCAATTGAATGAATTGATTAAAGGGGAAAAAGCTAATGAAAATCAAAATAAATACAACTTAAGGTCAAAAAAGAAGGAGGATAATCCTAGTACATCAGATCAACCCAACAAAACATAAAATTATGCTAAGGCTATGGTTTATAGCAGCAAAGAAAAAGAGGAACAAAACTCTCAAACAGTGATTAAGACCCCTGTTCCAGAAATTAAGGAGATTATGAAATATCCCTCTTCCTTTAGCTTTGAGAATGAAATTCAAAAGATAAAAATTGCAGTACAATTTTTAGAGCTGATTAAAAATGAAGAGTTCAAAAAATATCTTTCCAAGATGTTGCAACCCGAATCTTCCTCCAATTCCACAAACTCGGTGAACCTACAAGATGAAAAACCAACAGTCATATTGGGAGCTTTGGTAGAAGATAGGGATGACTCTTCTCCTCCATTCTACACATCATTAAATATTCATGATAAAGTTTTGCACAACTTCTTGATGGACTCAGGTGTGTCTCATAACTGTATGCCTAAAACTATCATGGATGAGATTGGTTTAGAAATTACAAAAACCTGTCATGACCTATAGACATTTGATTCTAGAAAAGTGAGATGCCTTGGAGTGATCAAATACCTGGTTGTTACCTTGTTTCAATTTCCCATGAAGAGTGTGGTCATGGATATTGTGGTGGATGATGTCCCCCCTAAGTTTGGGATGTTATTGTCAAGATATTGGATCAAGAGACTAGGGGGGACTTTGCATATGGACCTTTCATATGTCACTATTCTTGTATTTGGAGGAGAGAAAAAAAGGATTTATAGGGAAGCACAACTATCTTACATCATCAGTGATGAAGCTAATCCTAAAAACCACCCCATTTTTGCAGTTGACACTGATTTAGGATCCAATATCTTAAAACTCACTGATGCTCCTCAAACACCTTTTGAAATAAAAAAATGACCTTTTAAAACTTGTGAGACACCTCCTCAAAATACCCCAAGGTGGAAGATGTTTTTTGATGGGGCCTCTTATAAAAAAAGTATTGGTGTTGGAGTGGTCTTTATTTCCCCAACTCAAGAAATAATATCTTTGTCTTATAAACTAGAATTTGAAGCTACAAATAATGTAGCAGAGTATGAGGCTCTTTTTTTTGGTTTAAGGGATGCTAAAGATATGAATATTGAAGAGTTAGCAATGTTTGGAGATGTTGAACTAATTTTGCATCAAGTTAAAAATATATATCAAGCTAAACACCCCAGGTTAAGGACTTACAAAAACGAAGTTTGGGATCTTATTGATATTTTTTTCTTAGCTTTTAACATCTCTTTTGTTCCAAGAGAATAAAATACTATGGCATATTCTTTGGTTGTTTCTACAAGTAATTTCAAAATCCCTTTGCCCCCCAAGCTCAAATATGATGTGGAAGTGAAGTATAGACCCTCTATACCTAACAATGTCAAACATTGGGAGGTCTTTGAGGATGATCTTGAGATTAAGAGATTTCTGGAAACTATGGAAGAGTTTTCTTCTCTTCATATTGATCAAGATCATGGTGATACCAAAATCCCTCATGCTGATATTTTCCTCAATAATATTGCAGACCACAAGATTGTTCAACTGCCCAGTAACCATATTCCAAAAGGATTGGTTCCTTTGGAGAGATTATTTGACAGAAATGATGTTGTTGTGAAGGTTAAAGGTTCAAGTGAAGAAGTTGATGTGACAAAATGCAACTTAGGTACAGAGGAAAATCCAAAATATGTCAAATTGTCTAGCATTTTATGAAAGGAGCAAAGGGTTGAGTATGTTAAGTTATTAAAGGAGTTTGCTAATTTATTTTCTTGTAAATATGAAGATCTGCAAACTTATGATACAAGAATCATTGAACATAAAATCCCTTTGAAAGAGGAGACCAAGCCATTTAGGCAGAAACTTAGACAGATAAATCCCATGTTGTTGCCTATTATGGAAAAGGAAGTTAAGAAGTTGCTTGATTCCAAGATCATCATAACTTTAAGGTACTTTGAGTTTGTGGCTAACTTGGTCCATGTGAGGAAAATGGATGGTGAAATCATACTTTGTGTTGATTTCAAAAATTTGAACAGAAGTTCCAAGAAAGATAATTACCCCTTGCCAAAGATGGAGCATATTTTGTAGAGGGTGACTGGTTCAACAAGGATGTTTATGATTGATGGATTTCCAGGCTACAATCAGATCTATGTCCTAACTGAATATAGAGAGAAGACAACCTTCACTACTCCTTGGGGCACATTCATGTATGCTAAAATTACCTTTGGTCTAATGAATGCAGGAGCAACCTTTCAACGAGAAATTTATATTTCCTTCATTGGGGAGAAGGACAAATTTGTGGTCATCTATCTGGATGACAGTACAATGTTCTCAAGACATGATAAGGAACACTATCATCATTTGAAGAAATTTTTCCTGAAGTGTAGAAAGTTTGGGCTCTCTCTCAATCCTAAGAAATATTTGTTTGCTATGAAAGAAGGCAAGTTGTTGGGACACATTGTATCAGCAGAAGGGGTAAGGATTGATCCAAGTAGAGTAGAGGCTATCCAGACTCTATCTCTTCCTAGATCCAAGAAGGAGATCTAGTCTTTCTTAGGTAAAATATTTTTTTTGAGAAGATTCATCTCTAACTTTGCTGAATTAGTTAAGTACATCACATCTATGCTTAGAAAGGGAAATGAGGTGAAATGGACTGTTGAAGCTCAAAATTCTTTTGAACAAATCAAACAAGCATTGAATGAATCACCTGCTCTCATCAGCCCTGATTATTCAAAGGAATTTCTGATATTCTCTTTTGCCTCACATGACACATTGGTTGTTTCCCTTCTTTAGAAAAACACAGATGGGATGGAGTAGCCTATTTCTTTTTTCAGTAGGGAATTGAGGGATGCAGAGATGAGGTATGACATTATGGAGAAGAATTCTTATGCTTTGCTTAAATCCCTTTAATCCATTAGGGTATACATTCTTCATTCCAAAATTATTGCCTATGTCCCATCAACCTCCGTGAAGGAAATACTTATCTAGCCTGACGTAGATGGAAAGAGGAGCAAGTGGATTGCCAAAATTCTAGATTTTGACCTTGAAATGAAGCCTATTAAGTTGGTAAAAGGGACAGGTTTAGCTAGATTACTAGTTGAATCAAATTGCAAAGCACTGGGGGTTAATTTCATGAACCTAAACTCTGAAAATCAACAAACTAATATCTCAGTTAAAAGCTCTCATATCAATCCTAACTTGGCAGAATGCACTTGGTACAAAGACATCATTTATTTTCTGCAAAAGTTGCAGCCTCCTAATGGTTTGGAGAAGAACAAGGTGAGAGCTTTGAAACTAAAGGAAATCATATATTGTCTCATTGATAACATATTGTATTGGAAAGACCCTCTAGGAGTTCTATTGAGATGTTTAGATCCACAAGAGGCTCAAAAGGACATAAATGATTTTTCATGACAACTTGTGTGGGGGTCATCATTTTTGGAGAACCACAACCTATAAGATCCTCAGAGTTGGGTATTTTTGGTCTAGCCCTTTTACTAATGTTTGTGAAAATACTAGGGCCTGTGACAAATGTTAGAATTTTTTAGGAAAGAAACAACTTAAATCTTTGCCTCTTAAGCCTCTGGTGGTTTCTGTTCCTTTCTAGCAGTGGGGACTTGACTTTGGGGAAATTCATCCAACATCAAGTGATCAACATCGGTGGATTTTGACTGCAAATGACTATTTCACCAAGTGGAAAGAAGCCATTCCAACAAGGAGTTCCGCACACAAAGTAATCATTAGTTTTCTTGAGGATATCATGTCAACATTTGGTTGTCCAAGCAAGATTGTTATTGATAATGCTTCCTCTTTCAAAGCTAAACCATTGGTGAAATTTTGTGATAAATATGGAATTCAACTAGTTCATTCTACTCCTTATTACCCCCAAGGCGATGGTTTATCAAAATCCTCTAACAAGATCCTTGTAAATATCATCAAGAAGTTAATGGAGGACAAAAAGAAAGCATGGGACTCAAAGCTGAAATTTGCCTTATGGGCTGATAGAGTTACTACAAAGAGATCACTTGGTATTTCCCCCTTTCAGCTTGTATATGGAATTGAATCTATTTTTCCTACTTAGCTTTCCTTTCTTGTGGCAAAGTTCCTTCAGGATCAACAAGGAGAACCAGATGATATGGTCAGAAGGATACATCAACTAGTAGAAGTACAACAGACCAGGGAGCATCTCCTTGATAAAGCACAGAGCCATCAACAAAAGATCAAGCAAGATTTTGATAAAAAGGTGAACAAAGAATATTTCTAGCTGGGAGATCTGGTGCTCAAGTGGGATGCACCCAGGAAAGACAAAGGAAAACCTGGTAATTTCGAAGCCTTGTGGATTGGTCCTTTCAATATTTTTGAAGCTTTTTAAAATAATACTTATAAATTGCAGAACTTGGAGGATTATGAAGTTTTTGGTGTCCCTGTTAATGGCCACTTTCTAAAGAAGTATTTTTCTTAAGCCATGAATGTTCGTCCCCTCCATTGTAAATATCACTTTTTGTTTTTCTTTCTATTTGAATAAATGGCCCCATAGCCCTATGATAAGACACTGAAGTTGCTTGTTCTTGGCAGCTCACAGGGAGCATGCCATCCCCTGTGGAGCCAATGTTATCACATGAATTTGTTTTGGATCACATGAAGTTTTTATGGGTCAATTCATCCTTAGGTTTTTTATTTTTATCTTTAGTGTTGTTTAAGTTTTACTTTTTGACCCCCTCCTTATGGTCTTTTTAGGTCTTAGAAAAAATAAAGTTAAGATGGATGTTGGCCCAAACCCTTGGTTTATGTCTTCATCTTATGACATGGTTAGACAAGCCATCATCCTTATGACCTCCACCACTACCCTGACATGTCACCACTTCCACTATGCGCTTAAACCCCTCCACTTTATCCCTCTACCTGTTAGAAGGTCAAATCAAGGTATTTTTTTTACGCTGCCATCTCATCAAGACATTTCACAACGCATCTGAAGTACACTTTATCTTATCACCATAATTGCACTTATGAGGCTTGTGTCAGCCAATCTCCTTGTTTTCATCATTCATGTTTTAAAGGAAATTATCTGGGATTTTGTCATTAAGGATTTTCTAACTGTTTTCTTAAGTTTTCAAATTTTCTCGTAGCTCAGCACTGCAGAAACTGCTAAGTTCAGACAGCGCTGCAGAATTTGCTGCAAACTGGATGGCGAAGGTGAATTGGAGGTTAGATCTATTGCAGGGGGTTTCATCCAATCTGAATCATATCAAATTTAAATCCACAACCTCTAGGTACTCCATGAGCATTTTTAAGCCATGTTGAAGATCAGTTAAAGGTTGTGCTTGTTTTCCTCTCCTAGGTGTTGCGAATTGGTGATCCACACTACCAAGCATCCCTTTTTACCTATGTTTTCACAAATTCTCAACCAACTGTAGTGTTTTCATCTTCTTTTACTAAGATTGAGAAAACCTTGTTGTCAAATCCACTGTGCATATCTCTTACTTGGTTTTTTGCTTCTTATGTTGCAGATTTTGCTGCAAATCCCCTGTTTTGTTGCTGCAAACCTGTACATCAACTCAACATGGCTATCCCCTTACCACACAACATGAACTAGTTGATTACCTTTAAAATTTCCATTCTTATTTCAAGTTTAAAATCTATCTATGTTGGAAATTGAAAGAGCCTTGTTGTTAAAGTTGTGATGATTTTGCAAATAATGGTGAAGTGTTAAATTAAAAATTTTGCAGTTGCTTTCTCCTTGCATATCCATTTTCTCGAATGGTCTTCTTCCATTTCCTAAATATGGGCTTCCCTCTCATAAGATCAAAGGTCAAATAGGCAGAAAAACTCTAAAACCTTAGACAAAAACTAGCTTTGAAAAAAGACTATCCATCCAAACCCTAAGACCTTTGTCCTTTTGTTTTGCCTCTTACATCTCTCAGATTGTTGTCTTAGTTTTCTTCCTATAAAAAAAAATGGATACACCACAATAGAATAAGGCTCACAAGGATGGGGGCATAGTGAGGACCAAACCCTATGACATGCAACTATTTGATGTTGAACCTTTGATCAAAGAAGTCTTCCAAAGAGTTGGATGTTTCAATTTATGTCAGAAAATGCAGAGGGGGCACTCTGAGGTAGCCAAAGATTTTTCCTTGAATTTTGATGGAACCAAAACTAAGGTGGGAAATCTTGAACTGGAGGTATCTGAAGCAACCATTGCAACAACTACTAAGATACCAAACATTGGTGAAAGATGGTTTAAATCCATGAATCTTAATGCAACCTTCTCTAAAGAGTTCCTTAAACCAGAATGTCAGGGAGATAACCTATCAAAGGGAGTGCCTAGGAGACACTTAGTCGAGGGATTTAACAAGATGCTAAGGGTGATCCAGAGATATTTCACCTGTGAGGGAAGATTCAATATGATTTACCAGTACCACATTAGACTTTTGTTGCACTTCACAGGAAAATACCTCATGAACCTCCCTTTCTATTTGTTTAGGAGTATTGGGAAAATGGTTGATAGGGTCCAAGCCAAGTCCAAGGTTGTGGACACAAGTGTTTTTCACTCAGGGTTGATTAAGATTCTTGTGATGGAGGAGTTGAAGAAGAGAAACATGGAACGATATTGGTTCATTGCCTCTGCACATTTGCAATTAAATGTAGCTTCTCAATCTAAGGTGCAGAGCCCTCTTCAAGCTAATAGCATTGTTCACACAGAGACAAGTATAAAGAGGAAGGGAAAACATACTGATAGAAATGATGAAGATCCTAAGGAACAAGAAGAAGAAGGGGGAGCTCACCACTCTCCACAAAAGGAATTTTCACCCCAACCAGCTCCAGAATTAGCAGAAATTCCATCAGCTAAAGCCATAGGAAAAAAAGGAAGAAGGTTACTCTCCCTCTCACCAGCTACTGCAGTTGAAATTAAATCTAGGAGGCCCTTCACTAGGTCATCAACCAAGAAGGAAATTGTTGAAAAAGAGGTCATAACAGAAGCTCATGTCAAGAGGAAGGATAAAGGAAAAATTGAGAATGTTGAAAAACATATTAAAGTCATAGACATAACGACTCCCACTAAGAGTCCTACCTTCAAAAGACTGATCAGACAACTCAAAGAAGCCAGAAAGGAGGTTTCTCACTTGAAGGAAGAAGGGTTGGCTGAGAGGAAAAAGTTGAAGGATTTGATGGATATGTATTTGAAAACTATTGATATGGCCAGTTTTACAACAAGGAGATTTCTGCCCCTCCATAGGCAACTTAAGAATTTATACAAACACAACAGGGATTTACAATCTCATATCAGAAAACTTAATTTGGAGTTGAAACATTTCAAGGAAGAGATAGACGAAAGGAATTTGAATGTGTTGGCCCAAGCTGTAACCAAAAGGAGTACTAGAATCAAGAGGTGAAGTGAAGTGGCTCAAATAATCTTAGTTTTGGAAATGGTTATCCTTGCATGTTGAAGATTTTGGGGAAAATATAATTCCTATAGCTAAGTTTTCACTCACACAACATATAATGAGGCTTCTATAGACTTACTTAACTTTGGAATTTTTTTTTGGGTATTTTTGGCTAAAACTGGACAAGTCAAACAACTACAGGACATTTCGCAGTGCCTATTGCTACGAAATAGTCTACACAGTTGGATGTTTCAACTTCACTGGGAAAATGGTCTACACATTTGGACGTTGCAACTTCACTGTGAAATCCGTTGCGAAATGGTATACACAATCATACACTGAAACTTCGCTATGAAATCTGCTATGAATTGGCTAATACAGTCAATGCTACATGATTCATTGCCAACTCCTGTTTTGATGGGTTTTAAGAGGATCAATGGTCACCAGATGGATAGTGGAACATGGCACAGCTAGTTGGAAGTCAATTAAAGCTAGAGGATACCTCACTATGCAAGATTAGGGTGTTAGGATGGTTGCCAACATTTACCTTTTTTATAGCAGTTTGTTTTTTCTTCTCTGTACATGTGTAAGATTTTCATTTTTAGGTGGTAGAATCCTATGTTAGAGGATAAAGCTTGCATTGTATGCTACAATTCCTTGTTTAGGCTATAAATGCAACATTATAAGACATTGATGGGTTCGAATGGTTGATGTAAAAGACCTTTTTGGTAATTTTAATGAAGAGCCTACTCTGGTTTTGATGTATCAGACTTGATGAAATATTGTTTAATGGAAGTTAGTTCTCTTTTTTCCATCTTATTTCTCTTACTTTGAAATTTTACTATCATTGAAGGATTCAAATGATATTGTGTAGCTGTATGAAAATGGATGTTTGATTGTGATACTGTTATAGCTTTCTCAGAGTTTTGTTTGCTTGGATTTAATAAGTTCTTGTATCTGAAGCATTTCCCTCCTTTGTCTACTGGCATATCCTGAAGCTAGTGGTAGATTCACTTCATTTTATTACTAAGTCTTCCTCCTATCCACATTAATCCTCAAAACCCTGACCTAATCTAAACAAGACCTCTTTTGTTGATGAAGTTGATCTAGAATTTTTTGTGTTTTGACATTACTAAACTGAGTTTTATCCATTTGACACCACATTTGAAGACTTATCTCACAAACCTATTGATGGGTATTGATCTTGCACTTTAGTAGTCAAAGTGTAACTTTCAGTGATAACACTTGGTAGGACTTCCTGTTTGAAAACATATTTGTTTTCTCTAAATACCACATCTCAACTATACACTACCTTCTTAGTTTCTTGGTTTCAAAACTTATAACCTTTCAGACCATCTTTATACCCAATAAAGATACACTTTTCAACTTTTTTATCTAGTTTACTCTTGTTTTACTTTGGAATGTGAACATAGGCCTCACATCCAAATACCCAGAGATGTGTGAGAGAGGGTTTATTTCTAGTCCATACATCGTGTGGAGTCCTTTCATCTAGTGTTGATGAGGGTGATCGATTGACTAGGTAACATGAAGTACCCACTGCCTCTACCCAAAATTCTTGTCGAAACTTGGCACGACTGAGCATGCACCTTGATTTTTCCTTCAACATCTTGTTCATCATTTATGTAACTCCATTTTGTTGAGGTGTACATGGAGTAGTATTTTTCCTAGCTATATCACACTTCTTACATAATTCTTCGAATTCATTTCCGTAGAACTCTCCACCATTATTTATCCTTAGCACCTTAATTCTTTTCTCTAATTGATTTTCTATAAGAGCCTTAAACTCTTTAAACATGTCAAAGACTTCATATTTCTTTATGAGGAAATATATCCAAGTATTCCTCAAGAATTCATTTATAAATGAGACATAGTACACATATTTTCCCAGCGATGGAACCAACACAGGTCCAAACACATCATTGTGCATCAGTTGTAAAATTCCCTCTGCCCTCGTTGCACTAGAGGGGAATCTTACCCGATTTTGATTCCCATATACACAATGTTCACATAAATCAAAATCCATAGAGAATTTAGACATACCTTCAACCATACCTTTACCGTGTAGTTCTCGAAAACCCTTCTCGCTGGTATGCCCTAGTCTTTGATGCTACAACATAGCCTATTCTCCAGAGACTGTAGGAGTTTTTTCTTCTTTGGCTCCAATCTCAGGAACAATGGAACTATTGCACCCATCACTAATAGTGCTTCCCTACAACTTATACAGAGTTCCAATCTTAACTCTCGTCAACAACACTTTTGCTCCTCAAACTATCCTATAGGTTTCTTTCTCATATACTTTTTTAACCCCTGCATCATCCATTTTGCTTTAAAAAATCAAATTTATGGCCAAACCTGGGATGTGAAAAACACCAGGGAGTGTTCTAATTCTTCCATCCATGAGATTCAACTTGAATTTTCCTCATCCTATGATTTTGGCTGTCGAGTCATTATCTAGTAGGAAAACATCACCTCCATCATACATTTCATATTCTTAGAACCACTCCCAGTGGGGAGTCATATGAAAGGATGCACCTGAGTCAACCAACCATGCCTCATGATTTGCATGTGTGCTTGAAGAAGCCAAATACACATCCCCTCCTTCTTCTGTGGAGGTTTTCGCTTTTGTAGAAGGAACATCATCATATCCCTTCCCCCTCTCAACACTTTTGGATCTACATTGTTTCTTGTAGTGCCCTTCTTTTCCACGTCTCTAGCTTACCTTTACAAACGTTTTGGGAGATTCGGATCTTCCCTTAGATTTATATCTCCCACATGAGGACTTAGATCTATTTCTTTCCTAGGAGCATCCTCTTGCAAATAATGCATCTGTGCTCTATCCTTCCATGTTAGACTGATACAAAGTCCCCAACTTATCCCATACTGCCTTGGTTGCAACTTCCCCTGACAGATTCATTAATATTGAATCTGAGAAACACAACCAAATTGTGCTCTTCGCCTTTCAATCCAAATTTTTCCAGTTTTCTATTGAATTTCCTGTAGGTGCAATACCTGGATTAACCACAATTCATTGATCCTTGTCTACCAATAGAATTTCCATCTTAAGCTTCCACAACTCAAAACTTTTCCCATTAAATTTATGGATCTCTATTTTTGAACTGCTTGCCATTTCTTTTCACCTGAAGAATCAATATTGCATATCTCCCACTATAACAAGGCTTATCACAGACCCAAGACAAACCCCCGACCACAAAGGTGTCTTCCTGAAGACAATAATTGTTTTGATACCAAATGTAGATTTTAACCTTCTACAATTAATTACTACAAACAAATTCTCAATAAAACAGAAAAGATACAATGGCACACACACATTACACAAATATTTTTACCCTAAAAACCCAAACCGGGAAAACGAATAAAACCTATTTAGACTCGCATATCTAATATTGTATTCATCATATTCATCATTGTTTTCAAGATAATATACATATAGGATCCCGCGACATCCAAACCCCTAATGCATTGGCCTGGATTAGTCAACAACCCTAACTCCAAAACTGGAATTAGAAAACCGTCGGCAAAAACCATGTACCAAAAAACTGCCAAAAAATGGATGAAAAAAACCACAAAAAACAAGTGCAAAAAACCGCCAAAAATGAACCATTTTTTTTTTGTCGTGGGCTCCCACACCCAAACCCCAAACCCTCCTAGCTGGGGGGTGCTAAGCACCAAATGTAGATTTTAACCTTATACAATTGATTACTACAAAAAAATTCTTAATAAAATGGAAAATATACAATGACACAGACACACACACACACACACACACACACACATTACACATATATTTTTACCCTAGAAACCCAAACTGGGAAAACCAACAACATGTTTAGAGCCACACCTCTAATCTTCTATTCACCATATTCTTCATTGTTTACAATACAATATACATATATGATCCTGTAGCATCCAAAACCCTAATCCATTGACTTGGATTAGTCAACAACCCTAATTCCTTAACCAGGATTAGAAAACCATTGGCAATAACTATGTGCCAAAAAAACGACCAAAAAACATATGTAAAAAACTGCCAAACGGACCAAATTTTTTTTCTCGGGGGCTCTCGCCCTTGAACCCCCACAACCCTCCTAGCTAGGGGGTGCTAAGCACCCCTCAAATCCCCTTTGCTCCCATATCCGTGTACAATACATAGGATCAATTTTGAAAAGAATATAACACATACCCAACATTTTCATTTCAAGAGAGAAATTATGGTCCAGAAGAGAGAATGGGAGAAATTATGGTCCATAAGAGAATTCCATATATGCGTCTATGAGGTACACCACTTACCTTTAATTCCCTTAGACAAGAGGTAGAGGAGGATTTTATATATGGAATGTCATGATATCTTTTCTCATATATATATAACAAAATTTATGGTATATATTTGGTCATTCATGTCATATTCTTTCCTTTATATTTGTTATTCTCTAAGTTAATATATATAATTTTTTTCTAAGGAAAATTACATAGGAAAACCAAAGGGATGAATTCTCATGTTTATTAATGGTATTTTTTTGTAAACTCATGGATGTAAACTAATATATCTCACCTAAGGAGATTTGAATTAGGTACATATCATTATGGAACTAGCCAAATATCCAACAATATTGATGATAACCAACGTAACTAAACCATTGGGCTAGCCAATACATATATTCATTGTGTATACACTAATCAATAGACTCATTCAATCCCCTCCTTGAGACGACATACAATAAGGCACCATAGTATTTTGATATGTACTTGATCATTTTCAAAATTACTATGTATACTAGCAAGCCACACAATCCATCACCAAGGATTTGAATGGAAACCACTGCAGTAGTGTAAAATTTGGATTCTCATTATATACTTTGTATATATCCATTCATCTTGAAATTCCATCACCATTTACAACAATGAGCACCATGCAAGGTGGAAATGGAAATGACTCCTCTTAATCTATGGTTAGAGAACTAGAGAAGTGCAACATGCATTATGAGTAGGGAGCTCCTTGCAGTTATTTCTTTCGTATACTACACCTAATCTTGACAGTTTGAGGGATGCATCAAGTTGGCCAAGTTGGTTTTTAGTACCAAGAGTGACAACATCACCAGTGTTCCCCTTGTTCATGAGACTAATAAGTACTTGTACTTAGCCTTTACCATTCTATAGGTAGAAATCACTTTGAGCATGTGTAGGGGGAGAATGATAGAAGGGAAATAACTAGAGTAGTGTAAAATTTGCATTCCCATTATATAATTTGTGAACATCCTTTCATCCCGAGGATCCATCTCCATCTACAACAATGAGCACCATGTAAGGTGGAAATGGAAACGACTCCTATTATGTGATGGTTGGAGTACTATAGAAATGCAACATGCATTATGAGTAGGGAGCTCCTCACAATTAATTGTTTTGTATATATAACCTAGTCTTAGTCTTGACAATTTAAGGGATGGCATCAATTTGGCCAAGTTATTTGTGAATTCCCATACTAACAACATCACTAACCTTCCCCTATTCATGAGACTAATAAATACTTCCACTTAACCTTTTCCATTCTATAAGTACAAAGCCCATTGAACATGTAAAGGAGGAGAATGGCATAAAAGCATTGATATAGATGGATCCAAAACTTGTAATTGAATATTAAAAACCAACCTTCAATGACAAAGATGAACTTTATTAAATAACTCACTTTTTTATTT
>ML818783.1:117506-157866 GCA_009831015.1 Picea engelmannii
AGATCAAGGAAATAAAACTAGGTGGGACTGCCTCGGGTATCCTGTACAATTTCCCGTTCAAAGTAATAATAACACTACAAGGCCTAGACTCATATACAACATGATGTTTCCATAAACAAGGTTGGCCCAAAAGAACATCACAAAATTCGAGAGGAGAAACATCACACAATACCTCATCTTTGAAGGGCTTGACGCCATACGACAGTCAACACTTTTGGTTGATGCAGATATCACTTCCTTGGCGGAGCCATACAATGATGTAGGGTTGTGGGTGTGGTGTTGTCGGCAGGGCCAACCGCTTGATGACCTCTGCTGAGATGAGGTTCTTCTAGATACCGCTATCCACTATGAAGTGCAACGGGGTGCCTTTTACCCACATCTGTGAATGGAAGAGGTGTTCTCCTTATTCTGGCTCGTCTGGTTCACCAGGCTAGAGCTTGGTGGTAGCAACGGTGGCACTGGGTTCTGTGTCAATGATCTGTCTTCCCCTTTCTGGTTCTGGCTCAGAGTATGAACCTGCATCTGATTCAGAGGCTTTCACTTTGTCCACCAACAACTTCTTTGAGCTGCAGTCAGCAGTGTTATGCCAAGGGCTCTTATGGAAGTCACACCACTTCCCGGTATCTTTCTTTGTCTTTCAGGTGTCCTTTGCTTGTGCATTGGACTAGTTGTCCTGATACTGTCCATATTTTATCTGTCCTTTGTTCTATGGATTGGGGCCGCCCTTTCCTGGCTTCTGTTGTGAGGGGTTCCCAGGCCCAAATTGCCGCATCTTTTGTTTGAGCTTCTGCTCGATTTTGACAGCATATCGGTAGGCCGCACCCAAGGATGATATGTCCAAAAATTCCATTTCGGTCTAGATGTATCTATGCAGAGCATCGCGATACTTGAGCACCAGACGTCGCTCTGAATCTTTGATACCCAGCTTGGTGCGCAAGGTATGAAAGATATTCGTGAAATCTAGCACTGCTTGGTCTTCCACCGATATCCACCTGGATCATTTAAGCATGTAATGGAGTGTGATGTAAAGATTCTTGTGAATGAAGCGTAGCCAAAATATCTTTATTTTTAGAGATAAGCTACCCCATTTTCCAGTTTGTGTTCTATTGTGTTTTTCTATCTTATTCAGTAATAAAAGTTGGGTTTCACTGTATTTTTGCGTTCTCTTCTATATTTTTGTGTATTTCATTGTTATATCTCATTTATATTTTTTCTTTCATGTCATTCTCAAAATAATCCGTATTAGTGGTATTAGAGCAGTTTGCTCCTTGTCATTTCTCAGAGTAGGTCCCTGATGAGGTTGGGGTATAGAGATTTGGGTCTCGATCTACTTTCGCTTGAGGACAACCACTCTCACTAGCCCAAGCAAGCTCCCATGGTGGAAGAAAAGAGAGATGACAGAGCATGAGATCCTTTCAAGACATTGCTCGAGGAATCCCTTGTGCGACAAAGGAATGAGATGATGGACAACTTCGCTCAGATCCTTCAAAGAATACTGATGGCATCAACCGAGGCATCTTCAACAAGCAACCATTTTTCAAGTGTGACACCCTTCGAGGTACAAGTCAATTTTGATATCCCCTTATTTGAAGGCTAGATAGATGCAGATGCTCTAGAAAAATGGTTGAATATGCTAGAAGGTTATTACTCTATCCAAAAAAATTCTGACAGTGAAAATATCACCTTCGCGCTCCTTAAATCCCTTCCCCATGTCAGAGCTTGGTGGGAAGGTTACAGGGAGAGGTACATCGCATATGAATATACATGATTTAGGAGAGAACCCACTTGGGTGGCATTTGTAAATTCCCTAAAGGAGAAGTTCTACCCTGTCAGAAACTATGATGACCAATACATGAGATGGACAACTCTGCGTCGGAAAAGAGACCAGACGATGTCATAGTACACCAACATATTTCATACCTTACACTCGAAGATGACTATAAAAGACTCTGAGTGACACTTGGTTTTGAAGTACTGCAGTGGTCTACACATGTACATCCAAACAAAGATGGATTTCTTGGACATCTCCTCACTGGGAGTTGCTTATTGATATGCAGTCAAAATTGAGTAGAACTTCAAGCAGTAGAGAAAGTGGGAAAAGAATGGATAGGGAAAAAAAGGCCAACCTCAAGAGAGCCAGTCCCAGATGTAGGAAAAGAAGGGTAACGTGAAGTCTAAGAAAGACACTAGAAAGTGGTGTGAGTTCCACAACATCCCTTGGCACAACACTGATGAATGTCGCTCAATACAGTCATTGGTGTCCGAGCTCAAAGACACAGAGTTGAACCCTGACTTGGACCTTGATTCAGAAAATAATAAAAGGAGACAGATCATTGATGAAGAACCCACTACTATTGTCGCAACTGCAACAATCCAACCAAAAGAGGATCCCGAGGAGGGGGAGCGACTCTTCCATTCATAGATGTGGGTGAATGGGACCCCATTGCATTTTATTGTTTATAGCGGAAGCCAAACGAACATCATTTCAGAAAAGGTTGTCAAGCAGTTGGATTTTCCAAAAACACCACACCCACAGCCATACAACATCGGGTGGCTTCACCCAGGTCAAGATCTTCGTGTCAGCCAACATTGTCACCTGTCCTACGAAATCAATCCCTTCAAGGATGAGTTATTGTGTGATGTTACCCCAATGGAAGCCTATGATGTTCTATTAGGCCAACCATATATGTGGAGGCATCATGTTATTTATGAGTCTTGACCCCGTAGCGTCATTGTTACTCCGGGGGGTCATCTATATCGGATACCAGAGGTAGTTCTTACTATTTTCCCACCAAAACAATGCCACAAAGTAATCTCTCATACTGCAAAGTTTATCCTCTTCACAATATGATTAGAAGGTGAACAGAAGGAAACTGCAACCACTGCAGCCTCAGCCCAAGACCTTTCTATCCAGCAAAAGCATATCGACAATATTGTATACGAGTACTAAGATGTTCTTGCTGCACCTACGAGGGTGCCTCCACACTGCTCAGTGAAGCAAGGCTATAACAAAACCCTTAATACTCTTCATGCTGCATATTCACCGTCAGAGTCCTCCCACACTTAGGGAGATCATGCAACTAGATTAGTTGAATGGATCCAACCCCTCCATCAATAGGTTCATGACATCCTTCAACAAGCTAAGCGGGACAATTTCTTCAGCAAGGCAAGTAGCGCACCAAGCTTTAGATTTAGTAGAAGTCTCTCTGTCTCCCAAGGGAACTTGACGCAATGGGTACCATTGCTTCCTAAGGGGGGAGGAATGATCCAAATGGATCTCAATGGCCATCCACCTCTTCCACTGAATCACCATTTTGAGTCTATGGTTTTGATAAACCATGATATTCACCCTTTTGATGGGGGATGGAATGTAATGTCATCTTCATTTTTTAATTACAGAAATCATTTAATGATTTCCTAGTGGTCTTATGTACATGCCTACAAAATAGTGTTAATGCACTGGATCCCATTAGAACTCTGTAGTTAATTGCGCTCGGGCTAGAGTAGTGCTGGGATGGGTGATCACTCGGGAAGTCCTAGTGTTTTACATGCCTATGGTATTTTATAAAATTGGTCCAAGTTATCCCACATGCATCATGGGAATTGTTCTCCTCTCACTCTCTCATATATAATTGAGGTGAAGGAGGCTCTTTAAGAATGCAATGGAGTGTGATGTAAATCTTTTTGTGAATGAAGTGTAGCCAACATCTCTTTCTTTTTAGAGATAAGCTACCCCATTTTCCAATTTATGTTCTACAATGTTTTTCTATATTATTCAGTAATAGAAGTTGGGTTTCACTGTATATCTGTGTTGTCTTCTATATTTTTGTGTATTTCATTGTTATATCTTAGTTGTATTTATTCCTTCATATCATTCTCAAAATAATCCGGATTAGGATGCCTGCCCATGGGAATCATACCTAGACACCAGGCTATCAAGATCATACTTCTCCTAACTACTTCTATTGAAGGAGTTCATTAAAGGCGTAGGATCAAGTATTTCTTCCTCGATGCCCAATTTTTCATCTCATTGGATCTTAAGGGATCAAAATCACTAACCCTAATCTATGGTTTCCTATGTTCTTGAAACCGATCACCAAAAGAAATCTAGTTCGAGCCCCATTTCCTATCACTTTTATCTCTAAAACTCCATTTCATGATCACCAAGAAGCAAGATATTCTAGTTAGCTCAATCTCACTACATAAGCATCAAACACAAAATTTACTAACAATGATCCTAGCCTCACATGTTTTGATACAAGGAATTATAAGACCACATAACAAATCAATCACAACATGGCATAGTAGATCGAATTCTTTCATCAGTAGATCAACCTCCTTATTGATCCATCATGGTTTCAGGAATCACACCAGATCTCTAAAAACTCATATTGAGCACACACTTATACTGAGAGGGAGGGGGGTGAATCGATATAAGACTATATTTTTATTTTTAACAATCATTAACCATAATGAAGAAATCACATAAAATCTAACAACTAGAAGACACAAAATTTTGTGCGGAAATCCTTTCTGGAGAAAACCACAAAAACTTCTCTTTATAATTTGTATGATCCGGATTTAGGAGTGGAATGAACTAATTAACAAACTGAATAAAATAAACATAGAGACATGGAGAACAATACATATATCCAATGAACAATATCTTCTATTGAATAAATGAAATAGGTTGAAACTGTAAGACTGAAGAACTGAAACAACTTGCTCGAATGGTGGTAGTTATCTTTGAGAAGAGATGTGGATGCTACACGCATCTGTCTAAGAAGAATGATTACAATGATGCTCCAGAGGCCTTTTTAATATTACTCATGAATTCCAAAACCATAGGCATCCAAAAACCTAACCCAATGAGGTGAAACGCCAAAAGTCATGTGGCCCCCTATGGGTAAGTTGGTACCTCAACTTCCAGGGATTGTAACTTTTACATACGATCTCTGTTTTAGGCATGTGATAGCTCGTTGGAAAGTTATTTTTGAGAACTACACATTACGTCATCAAAATATAACTATGTCTATAGTTTAACTATGGCAAGCTAAAAAAACATTGTTTAGGGCCCCAAAACGGCCCCGAAAGTACAGAAAGATGTGTTGACATGAAAACATAAAAAATAATCCAGTTGGATTAGATGGGAGGCCACCAGTATCCTCCTGGAAGATGTGTAGGACTTCATATATCCACAGAAGTGTAGAACCCACATTTTCAAGGAAGTATAGAAGAACATGTTGAACTAAAAACTGTCACGAGGAGCCAGTTGGAATAGGTGGGTGGCCACCAATATCCACCTGGATCACTCCAACCCCCTTAGGAAGAAATGGTCTCCATTGCATTGAGTTCCCCCATCAGGTTAGGAAAATTTTGTTGAATTTAGCCCCGAGTGAGCCACTTTCCTTGGTGTAGGAGTTGCCCTGCCTTGACAATAGGATAAAGTTGGATCCTCTCCTGGCGAATGCCCTTGACATGTGTATCCACTATCTAATTAGTGGATGCATGTTCCATGTAGCCAGGGTTGAGCTTTGCTGGTGTCAATTGTTCTACGATCTTTGATGTGTCCAATAATGGTGGACAATATGGTCAAAGGAGGTCCATGTTGGCCCTTGACCAAGTTTTGAAGAATACTTGGTCATATTTGACGGTTTTTGGGACTACAACAACTTGCCAAGGATGGAGCACAACATGAAGCAGAAATTAAGGAAACAAGACCTATTTTTGGGTCCATTTTAGGGTTTTGGGTTGATGTAACGGGAAAGGGATGTTGGCCCGTAGGTTTACCCATTCTTAGGCCCATTTTGTAATCTATAAATAGGCAATGTAAGTAGAGGAGACATTAATAGAGAAGAAAGTGATGTAGTACATCTATCTAATGTATAGCTAAAGGCTTAGTGCTAGGATTGGATCTGTGTGATCAGATGTATCTTGAGGTGCTATGTGCATGATATCGAGAAGCTAAGTGCAAGTTGTTGTAGCTTTGTGTTGAAGTGCAAGGAAGAAGGATCTAGCAAGATGCGTAGATCTTCTGTCATGTGCAAAGTAAGGATCATTGAAGCTCTATGCTATAATTGCTTGACCAAGATAATATAAAGAAGACTTTGTGGACATAGCCCCAGGGTGGGGGTGAACCATGGTAACTATGTGTATTGTGATTTGTGCTTCGATCTAATGCGTTTATCTCCTTCTTGGCTAAGTGCCAGATGTGATTAAGTAGATCTATTTATGCTCTGTGCTGATGATATATGAATGAATGTTAGATATGATATATAAGATGCTTAGTGCTTGATCTGTTGAACCTAACCTATATTTATGTGGCTAAGTATTGAACCATATTTAGTATAAGTATTCACTACGATGCTCTGTGTTATCTGTGAAGTACCATACGGGTTAAATATTGATGAATGATCTATGATAAGTGCCCTGTAAAAGATATAATAACAGATCAGTGTCCCAACTAAGGTTGCAGACATCCGAGTCCTGCAACCACCCCTGCCTCTACCTCAGGTGAGACTTCATCTGCTTCGCAGGTGTTTCCAAAAGGGTCGGTAGTTAGGGTTTTGTTGGTGTGCTCTTGAGAGTTGAACCCCGAGTCTGCCCCTGTGCCAAAAATGGTTCCGTTGCTGGGACCTGAAACTTTGATTGCTGGGAACCGAGGAAAAAGAAACGTTGTGCAAAAGAAAGCTCTGTGCATAGATCTGTTTCCCTAGTGCGCAACGTTTACTCGACCTGTGCAGCTTTGTGCCAGGAATAAGGTCATATCTGAAAAAAGGAAGATCAGATTCGAAGAAAATAAGCGAGATATGAATGCTCTGTGCTCTAAGAAAAGTAAAAGTGGAAATTTCTGAAAGAAAGAAGTCAGATCTGCAGAAAATAGGTAAGATCTGTAAGCTTGGTGCTCTAATAAAGGTAAGAATAGTCAAAATTTCTTAGATCTGGAAGCTTTGTGCTCTGTAGAAGTAAGATAAGTGATTTTTTTTTGTTTCTAAAGCATGCATCTAGGTATGTTTGATAGATTATGTCTTAGCTTCAAAACTAGGGCATTAATAGATGAAAGAAAGTTTGATATGAATAGATCTGATAATTATAATGATAGATATGTTATACATATGCATCGAAAGAGTTTTTTGTAGGCTAGCTACCATGATCCTGGTGTGCAGTACAGAAGAAGTTGGGGAACATTTAAACGAAAGAGAGGATTAACCCTCTGTTATAGCTGCAGAAGACTGAGACATCTTGCTAAGGAATTCCCTGGGGGAAAACCTAGTTGCCTCTGTTGTAAGGCTATGGACCATGAAGTGTTGGATTGCCCTAGAATGATTGCTAGACTTGAGAAGCTGAATATGGATCAAGAAAACCCTGAAGGAGATCAAGAGACGAAGATCATAGTAGAAGCTGAGAAAGAATCAGAAAAGATATTGCTACAGATGAAAGACACCTTGAATGATCACTGACATGTTAGGTTATCAGAGATGTTCAAAGAAAAGGAGAAAATAGAAGCAAGAATAGGGGACTTCGACATTGACTGTATTCTTGACGAAGAGACACAAGTGAAAATTATGCTAGAAAGAACTTGGGAAGCTATAGGAAATCCTGCCATGATCCCTTCCCTAGGAGGAACAAGTTTATTCAGAGGAAATCTAGTAAACCTATGTGGAAGGCTCGCTCAGATACCTATGACTGTCAATGGAAATTCAATAGAGGAAGACTTTAAGATTATTAAATTTGTTGAAGACAACGCCCCGTTTACCATGCTCATAGGAAAACCTTGGATTGATAGAAAGCAAGTTAGATGAAAAGAGGAAGAAAAAGTTTTGGAATAGAAGAAGCAAGAGTTAAAAGACTTTATGACTAGAAGGATCGTGCACTTGATTGAAGAACATAAGAACAGATCGTAGATATTTAATATTAGCAAATCCGATGTCGAAGCTAAGAGAACACTTGAGGATCCATAGAAGATCGAGTTACCTATTTTTGATACAGAAGAAGTATTATCAAGGAACCCTAGGAAAGACTTTCAATAGCGCGAAGTAACTAAGAAGACAGAAGATAAGCATCATAATGGTAAAAGAATTATTGAGACAAAGCTCACTGGGAAGAAGGCTAGAAAGTCAAGAAAGAAAAGGGCTAATATTGTAAGGTTACAAGAGGTTCTAGAGGACACTTCACAGCAAGAAGAATTGCAGAATTGGAGCTTCGCTGAGATATCAGAACAATAACATAGAATACTTCACCATGACGAAGAAATATAGCCATTGGAACTGATATACCCATTCGACTGCCACCCCGAGCGGATCGAAAAGCAGTTATGGGTTACCACTAGACCGTTGGATAGCACTATAATGGATAGAATGGGGTTAATGAAGGCCCCATGTCTATTGCAAGTAGACCATTGTTGAGATTTCCTACTTAACTCATTGTGCCATGCACCGAGAATACTTTTTTCTAACTGAGAATTTGAGCGCGAACCCTGAGATTTACTTACCCTGAGATCATTGCCTTGTTCCCTTACTATTCACTGTAGTCTCTGAATTTATTTTGCACCCAAGCTAGCTGACCCAAGTTTGTACCCAAGTTTGTATGTCGGACGAGCTCAGCGCTGTTGAGAAAAATGTTGAAGAAGTTCTAATTGATTTAATGACTAAGAGAGTCATGTTAGAGCGTGGAATGTATACAGGTGTACATGCATCATCCTCAAGAGCACTGCCAACTTCCCCCTCCACTGCTTGAGCAGGACCCTCCCGACTGCCTTTGGAAAGATGATCTAATCTTGGAAATGACTTCGCCATTATGAAGATGATCCCAAGCATCTTGCCTAAATATATCCCACCACTAAGCGGCACTGTGAATCGAGACACTGTACCTAGAGACTTTGACTATGATGTGGTCACTGCGTACCTCTCGAAAGGGGTGCGTGCAGTTCATGCTGACTAGGAGAAGCACACGACGCTGAAATTTAGTGATTTTAACCTTGGAGATCACAAGGTTTATAGTATGCTAACCCTGCACAAGTACTTGACTATTAAAAAAGGAAAGAACCCCAAGATTTCCCACTGCAATGGACCCATAAGATCTCACAGTCAACCCTCCTCAACGTAATGAATATTCCACATTTCGGGAGGCATCGGGAAGTAAATGCATGCGTCAGGTTGTTGTTATCCTGTTACCATGAAGGATACCTATGGTTGGACTGTCGCATCACTGTGGATTTGATTTTAATCAATCAGATCACTGGGCTAAGCATGTAGGTCCCTCACCCACAGGAATTTTACCTTGGAAAGACCACAGATCGCGCTCTCGTCCAACGAATAAAAGACACATATGGAGATCTAGAGAAAGGCATGCGAGGTTACAAGGTAGCCTCCATTGAGAATGCAACAGTGCGCTTTGGTTTCCAGTTGATCATAGGGAAGTTAGTCCATAAGAACATACCCACACAGGTGATCGGATTTGTAGTTGACCTCACAGGGAAGTGAGCGGAGGGACTACAAATGAACTGGGCAAAGTACCTTATAAATTAGCTAGATCTTGACTGTAGACAAGCATAGGACCAAGGGTATGAATTCCACTTTAGCTGGTTGCTCATACTCATCGCTTTCATCACTTGGGAGCTACCTGAGGGAGCCACTTTTTCGGAGATCAAACCCTTTGAACCACTGGCCACGAAGTTCTATACGTTGTGGTACTCTAGCGACATGAACAAGCAGTGGCAGTCCAATGTCGTCTTCCATGCTTACTACACTAAATTGAAGAATCCCATCTAGTCTACACCGCACACCACACCCAACACACTTCATAGGTTTAGAACTTTGATGAAATTTAGTGCAGACTGTCACTTCACCTATATTATATCACGCACGGATGAGCACAAACAACAACTCCAGTCATATTACAAGTTGACAGAATATGACTTGGAGGAGATTACCAAGGAATGGTCGACAAACCTCCTTGTTGCAATAGAACCTGCAGAGATGTTCGACGTGGATAGCCCTGAAGCTATGTTGGATACACCTGGACCACATAAGACTAAGAAGCATGTGGAAGTTCAAGATATCCACATCACATCCACGAAGACTACTTCACTCTCACCTACGAAGGGAGGTGATGATGAAGAACTAGGGGGCACAAAAGTTGAGCAGAACAAAGGCGAGGTTACTCCGCCTAGAGATGAGGAAGATCCCTCTAAGAAAAGGAAGATTACCCCACCAAATCCCTCATCTTGAAAGAAAGATAAGGCCACCTGGACCATGCTTAAAACTACCCTTACCTCGGATGATTTCGACTAAGTTCTTAATTTCCATGCTAAATGATGTTTCTCTAGAGCTCGTAGAAAAGAAAGAAGCAAAGCAGGAGGATCTATTTAGCCGGATCAAATGTGAACTCAAAGAAGTGCAGTAGGCACCCCAGTTTAGCCAAGCAGTGTATACAATGCAATTGATAAGAGAAACATCAAGAATAGGTGATGAGCCCACACAATTACACTAGATCGTCGAGAAAGTCGAAGCTCGCTTTCGACGAGCTCAAGAAGACATAGTACAAGCCACCCAGGCTTTGGCACAAGAATAGAGTGCACACAGAGAACAACGGGGGAAGACAGAACAAGAGCAACTTGCCTTACAAGCGAAGTGGGAGGAGGAAAAATAATAGTTGCAACAGAGAAAGGACCAGTTGCTAGCAGAGCAACTTGAAGTACAGGAAAGAGTTCACAAAGCACTTCGCTCTATGACAATCATAGAAGTGAAGATGGAAGACCATCTCCCATAGCAGGTGACACAACTTGAAGAAGTAATCAAAAAACTTCAACAACACATCATGGATCTGGGGCTCCGCACCGTACCTAAGACACCCCAAGAGATAAGATATCTAAGAGAGGACATTGCTCGAAGCGCATTCGACCGGTTAAAAACCTTGGCTTTGGAATGTAGGCAACTAAGCACTAGAAGTGCCCAGACATATGAAACTCTCACAGAGAATCCATAATTGCAGACATTGGAGGCACAGCTCCAGGAAGAAAAGTAGCATGAAGATGTACTACAAGCGCAACTGAATTCCGTGACCCCAGTCGAAAGAATGAAGAGGTTCGCAGAAAAATGCACAACCCAACAAAAAGTACACACACTGCAAAGTAAAGTGATGGAAGTCTCTCAATGACTGCAACCACTCCAAGAGAAGGCATGCCAACTGTTCGTTGAACTTGAAAGCCAGGGAGCTGAACTCAAACAGGTTGTCATCACTACAGAACAGTGTCTGGAAGGACTGCTCAATGACACAGTAATCCAGGAATTTACAGAACAAGAGGTTATCGCACTGCAGCAAGTTGAAGCACCTCGAGCCAAGCTCGAGGCATTCATAGAGGAATTTATTAGACCTGAGTGACTCAGGATGAGTCATAGGTGAGTGTTGGGGGCTTGTTGGCCCTTGACCAAGTTTTGAAGAATACTTGGTCATATTTGACCGTTTTGGGGACTACGAAAGCTTGCCAAGGATGGAGTGCAATGCGAAGCGGAAATTAAGGAAGAAAGACCTATTTTTGGGTCCATTTTAGGGTTTTGGGTTGATTTAATGGGAAAGGGATGTCGACCCATGGGTTTACCCATGCTTAGGCCCATTTTGTAATCTATAAATAGGCAATGTAAGTAGAGGAGACATTAATAGATAATAAAGTAATGTAGTACATCTATGTGATGTATAGCTAAAGGCTTAGTGCTAGTACTATTGTGTGATTGGATGTATCTTGAAGTGCTATGTGCATGAGATCGAGAAGATAAGTGTAAGTTTTCATACCTTTGTGTTGAAGTGCAAGGAAGAAGGATCTAGAGAGTTGTGCAGATCTTCTGTCCTATGCGAAGTAAGGATCATTGAAGCTCTGTGTTGTAATTGCTTGACCGAGATAATATAAAGAATACTTTGTGGACGTAGCCCCAGGGTGGGGGTGAACCACAGTAACTGTGCGTATTGTGCTTTGTGATTTGATCTAATGTGTTTATCTCCTTCTTGGCTAAGTGCCAGATGTGATTAAGTAGATCTAGTTATGCTCTGTGCTGATGATATATGAATGAATGTTAGATCTGATATATAAGATGCTTAGTGCTTGATCTGTTGAACCTAACCTATATTTATGTGGCTAAGTACCGAACCATCTTTAGTATAAGTATTCATTGTGATGCTCTGTGTTATCTACAAAGTACCATATAGGTTAAATATTGATGAATGATCTATGCTAAGTGCCCTGTAAAAGATATAATCACAGATTAGTGTCCCAACTAAGGTTGCAGACATCTGAGTCCTACAACCACCCCTGCCTCTACCTCGGGTGAGACTTCATCTGCTTCACAGGTGTTGCTGAAAGGGCCGGTAGTTAGGGTTTTTTTGGTGCGCTCTTGAGTGTTGAACCCTGGGTCTGCCCCTGTGCCAACAGTCCACATTAAACATTGGGCGCAAGCCAAGGAAGGGTGGAGTGTTGAGATCAAAATAATTTCTACCCACAACCTTGGTGATAGTGTAAGGCCCATAGAGAAGTGGTTGGAGATTCTGATCGGGGCCCTGTAAGATGCTCTTTCTGCAAATGTAACTAGAAATTATCTGAAACTAGTGCAGTAACCTGTGTTGATCATGGCGTTGCTTGTAATTAGCATTGGCTTTCTGCAAAATCTCATGGACCTGTTGGAATATGTGTTGAATCTGCTCAATGAATCTGGTTGATTTTTTTGTCTGTGTGGCTTCAAGAGATATTGCAACATCAATGGGACCCAAGGGTTGGAATCCCAGCCCCACCTGAAATGGGATATGGTCGATGGAGCTATGGAGATCCCTATTGTAACTGTGTTGAACATAGGGTAGACTCTCATCCCATGTACACATATGCTTAGAGTTGTACATGTGCAAGATGTGCACAATCATCCAATTGACGACCTATGTTTGGCCATCTATTTGGGGGTCTTTGGTATCCCAAAATGGACCCACACTCATTCAAAGAAGATATTGGCAACATCTACCACTGTGATATTCTTCTTGTAGGCTATGAGGATGGCCATCTTCGAAAATCGATCAACGAAAAAAAATACACAATCATTTCCTTTCTTGGTGGACGAAAGGACATACATGTAATCCATCAAGATGGATTCCCAAGGCTTCTTGGGAGTAGGAAGAGGGGTGTATAAGCCTTGCTTCTTGATGGATGGATTGGAAATGGAATATGCAATGAAAGATCCGACATACTTTATGATGTCTTGTTGAATTTTTGGTCAATAAAAATGTTTCTGTAGAACGACCACAATTTTCTCCACGCCAAAATCATATTTTCATGCTCTCTTGCAGGAACATAGAGATGGACCAAATGGAATAACAGTATGTCATGTACCTAAGAGATGATAGGTGGTGGCGAAGTCCGGATCTTGCTGATAAATTTCAGGCCACTCATATGCCTCATGTCCACAGGAATGGAGCATAGTGGTGAGTGTAGCCACGGGAGATCGATTGAGGTAGTCAACGACATGATTTGTGCTCCATGTCTTATACTTGATGTTGAGATAGAACTACTGCAGGTAGGTGGACCACTTCTGATGGCAGTCGTTCTGCAACTTCCCCTGTATCTGTATGAATTGTAGAGGATTGTGATCAATGTGGACGCTCATCTCCTTTCCCAGAATGTAATGTTTCCATTGACGACAAGCTTGTAAAATGGAATACATTTCCTTGTCATAGGTGGGGTATTTTCGGGCAGTACATGAGAGTGTCTCACTATGGTATGCCACTAGATGACCATGTTGAGTGAGAAATGTGCCTACAACATAGTCAGATGCATCACTCTCAATATTGAATGGTTGTTGCAGATTGGGCAAGGAGAGTACTGGAGATGAGCACAAGTTGTGCTTTAGAGAAGCAAATGATCATTTTTATTCCTTCGCCTACACAAACTGTTCCCTGCCACTGCCCTTGTTCACTTGGCTAAGGGCCCATGCAATATGGGAGAATCCCAACATGAAATGTCAATAGAAGTTGGTAGTCCCAAGAAGCTCTGAAGCTCGGTTAGTGTGGTTGGAGCAGGCCAGTCAAGAATGACTTGGATCTTAGTTGGATCAACATGTACCCCATGCTCATCAACAATGTATCCCAAGTATTGGACCATGTTCATTCCAAAGGAGAATTTTTCCAGGTTGACATATAAATTGTGTTGTCATAGAGTGATAAAAACCTATTGAATATGTCGCATGTGCTCCTCCCAAGTTTGGTTGAAGATGAGGATGGCATCCAAATATACCGCCACAAAAGATTTGGTGAAGGGACTCAATACATCATCCATTAACCTCATGAAAGTGGCTAGTGCATTTGTTAAGTCAAAGGGCATGCCCAACCATTCAAAGAGACCTTCTTTAGATTTGAAATCTATCTTCCATAAATCAGTTGGTTTGATGGGAACCTGGTGGTAGCCAGACTTTAGGTTAGTATTGCTGAAGAAATTCCCCCCCTTGAGTTGGTCAAGAAGGTCATCAATTCTGGGAATTGGGTACTGGTTCCTGACTGTGATTTTGTTTAATTCTCTGTAATCAATGCAAAGTCTCCAGGTCCCATCCTTCTTCTGCACCAATACAATCAGGCTTCCACAAGGGGAGGAGTTGGGTCTGATGTGCCCCTTTTGAAGAAGATATTGGATCTGACGCTTGATTTCATCATTTTCCATCAACGAGTGACGATAGACTGGTCCATTAGGTAGAGGTGTACTGAGGGTTATATCAATTGGATTCTTGACTTGGAAATACATCGGTACCTCGGTGGGTGAGGAGAATATGTCTCTATACTCTTCCACGATCTCGTCCACTTGCTTCTTCTTCTTCAAAGAGAGGATCTATGTAGAGGCCATGGATGTGGTGGCGACCTTCTGCGTACTGTGAGAACACATCACAAAGAAGATGAACTTCTCGATCTGTGAAATGACCTTACTGCATTACTTAGCAGAGATTAAACAAATAGTGGTAGGTGACGCTACCTCTGGTATTTTTTATAATTGTCTACCCAAATTTATAATAACACTATGGGGCCTAGAATCATACACAACATGATGCTTCCAAAAATATGGTTGTCCTAAAATAACATCACAAAATTATAACCTTGTGCACCTTGTTCTGGGATCAGTTATATGAAATAATTGGTTTATTTTGGCTAACCTTGCACACCTTGTTCTATGGGATTAGTTATATGAAATAATTGGTTTATTTTGGCTAACCTTGAGCACCTTGTTCTATATTTACTTACTTACAAGTACCTTGACACATGGGGCATCTCTCTAGACAAGGGGAATCTGTATTCAAGAAATAAGTGAGAGTAGAAATGAAGGGAATTCTAGCAAACCAAGAAAGAGACTCCAAAGTCACAAGATAACTTGAACTAAAAAAATAAATCTAAACCCCCCAAGTGGAAAAAAAGGATAGGATACTCGAACTGATAACAATGATTGAACCCTCCAAGTGGCATAAAAGGATAAAGCAATGGTGAATCTGAATACTGAATAATAAAGTTCAAATAGTCAAGAAAGGAATTGGAACTAGAAAAAGGAATATAACCCTCAGGTGGAATAAATGAAAAACTACATAAAGAGACTAAAGAGCTAAGTGGAAGAATAAAAAGAATTAACCTCCCTCTCCCTCTTTGTATAAATAAGAGAAACACAATAGGGAACACAATTTTTTCTTGCTATTGTAAACTACCTTCAATATTAACTGAGAGGCCAACTAGCCACGATTTGGAGATTCATTCTGGTGTATGTGTGGTGTGGGACTACTTCCTTGCTTGTTGTATTGGAATGACTACGGAATTATTTACTTTTGTTGTAGACTTTTCTCATGAAATAGTGATGATTTTTTTTGTTGTGCTTCAATTAATTGTTAGTTGTGAATATGAAATGGTTGCCTGTCATCAAAATGAGGCTAACCCAATTTTATGACTGGTTAATCTTTAATTATTTTAACCATTATTTTTACAACAAACTCTTTGTTTTTTAATGGATCTAATGGTTACTTATTTCATGTTCATTTTTTTATTCTCAAATCCTAGCTAGGTGATCCAAAATGGATCTGAACCAATGAATGGTTGTAAGACTCAGTATCTGTAGGAGAATTTCAACAATTTATGAAGGTTAGAAAACTATATAAATCAATGCAATGTAAAAGTTGAATAAGACAAAAGGAAAAGAAAGGAAAAAAAAGAGAGAAATAAATGGAAAACAATAGAATAGGAGAGTGTTGGTTTAAATAGTAGCCACTCATAAAATATTCACACATATATTTCACATAAGAAGAGAAAATAACCATAAAATATCACATTGTATTAATGTACAATAATCATGCATCACTCTCTTACATCAATACAATACATGAGGCCTTGTTATATAGCACTGAGGTGCTCTTCCAATATAGATAATTGGTACAACCATCTCCATAACTATCTCTACAATATCTCCATGAATATCTCCATAAATATCTATGTGGTCTCCATCCCTAACTTCTCTCATTGTCCTCATATTTGATCATACGTAGAATTCTAGAATAAGTCTACTTTCATTAATAATAATTTCATCATATCATAAGTATGAATTATTCCTTCATACTCCCCCTTAATGAATACTTATGATTCAATCTGGATGTCTTGAGTTGTCTTCATCTGCATCATCTTTGTCTTCTTCATCTGCATCTATTTCTTCAGTTGTCATTATCTTCTTATATCAACATGAGCTGCAACTTTTTTTGATAATTATAGATCTTGAGTCAATCATATGAATTGCATCATATTCATATCAATGATTTTTTTATATTACCATTGACCTTCCCATGGGTTTTCTATGGGTTACCCTTCAACTGTTACATCATACCTATGAAAGGAGCTCGATTTGAAGATCAATCCAAATCCTAAGTTCACTTATCTTTATCAGTCAAGGTACATTTTATTGTTGCATTGATAGCTAACTATTATGTGCAGGATACATTATGAATAAAGACCTTACAACCATAAACATAATAGAGAAGAAGAGAGAAGAATAGATATCCTTGTACAAGGCTAAGCACATAGGTCTAGTATCCTTTCTAAGGGTAGAACACTTTGTACAATACTGAGATAGAGACAATAACTTAAATTTTGTAAAGGATCTATGTTGGTGAAGCGAGTGGGATATAAGTCCCTTGTTTATGGATCACTAGGTATTTATATTAGGATTTCATTATGTTATTAGTTTTAGGACTATATTATACGACTTAGTTAGTTGAGTTTGAATCTCATCTACCTATTTGGTAGCCAAGCCAACATACTAAAGGAGGTTTCTATACCAAACAAAGAAAATCCTAATTGGTTAGTAACTCTGAGAAAAATCCCTTAGATTGGTGCAAGAAATTTTTCAACATCAAAAAATTACAAAACATGGGGTACCATCGATAGATAGGTCGAACATTTGGGTCCAAACCTAGTCTAATGGATAAGGATTTGTAATATTCCTAACCAAATCTGACATAAAAAATCAAATCTAACTGGTTGAGAAATTTCGTCAAACACTTTGCATGTTTGCTCAAAGTTCTTGGGAAAATTGACTCTCTTGTTGTCCCAACTCTCAAGGAAGATTACTTATGTGTTTAGAAGGTCAATGGGATTAGTTCCAACCTCCTTAGAACCCCCAAATTTTCTGTTGTTATGATTATTTGTTTGTTGTTATGTATATGACAATTTTCTCATTGAGGCATTATGTCAAACTGATTGCATGCATGGTTGTAGATTGCATTTCCATCCATGTTTTTGAGTTTAATATTGTATAAAACAACATGAAATCATACGGAACATAGAATCAAGTAAGAATAAGAGTAAATGCAATAAATACACAACAAAAGAACAAATACCTCCACACAATCCTTGCTTGTTTATTTATTCTTAATGGTTGTCCAATGGTAGTAATTTCCAGATCTGATATAAATAATACAACGACCAATTTATTGGCCTATAATGGCTCCAAAAGGAAAGGAAATAGTGTCAATGATCCTCCTTTTCGATCCCAAAAATATGGCTTCCCAAAATAGATGTTATATCATGAAAAATCCACAAATTCCATACCTAGAAATGTGCCTTCCTTGTTGCTTACGCCCTGCTGAAATATGCACAATAAATATGATGTAAAATCTTCATGAAATGGCTGAAAATTATAGATATTATGATGGTTAACTCATATATGAAGATCCCTTGGCTGTAGATGACAAATCTGCTAAAAAATCATTGGATCTCAAATCCCCAATACCCCATCCTTCATGAAATTCACCCTAGTGGTAGAAGAAATGAATGGCCTGATGAATACCCTCAAAAAATGTTGTAATAAGGCACTATGGTGATGGATAGAAACCCTGGAGTGATATCTACTGAGAATCTGATCATCTCTGTGCAAATCGAACCACTCTCTCAAGATGGGTGTGCCCTAGCTCTGCAGAAACCCTCCAATAATTCGCCCTGCCTCCACAAAGGCTCGTGGAACTGAATAAATCTGATGTAGAATGATGAGGGAGGAATATTTAACCTCTGTGACCAATCTTGTACCAGGTTAGGTGGGATCTTTCACCACCGAGTGGATCTCTAGGGTTTGTTTAGTCAAAACCCTCAAAACCCCTAAGTGCATGGGCTCACTAGAAAGAAGCCAGATATCAAATTGATAATCAACATAATGGGAGAATAGAGGCCCCTATCTCTCTTTTATCCTCCCTACTCACCTTGTCTCTCCAAGTGAATTTTACTTTATTTAATTATTAATTAATTAACTAAATTACTTTAATTAATTAATTAACCATTTTACCTCTAAAAAGTGGTTTATCTCTCCTTGTGGCTTCTCTAGCCACTGAAAGTCACCTCTCATCATCCTATCCTGTAGTGTTATTCCTATCGATTCTGATGAGCTATTACACTAAGAGGTTCCTCCAAGTATTATGCCCAAAATGACCTCCTTAGTGAATTTAATTAACATATAGCCCAAAATAACTCAAAATTACGAAAATCGTCGAAATGCAACAAAACCAAAGCCAAGCTATGTGGAATGGATCATGATGATGAAATAAGATGAGAAATGCAATTCAAGCACAATAAAACCCCTCAATATCTCTTGTACTCATTATCACCCTTGTCTGGCTATTTTGGTCAACATAACACTCTGTAATATAATGGTGTCCAAAAGTGGGGACATTACAGTCCTCCCTGCTAGAAAATTACTTGTCCTCGAGCAATAACTAAGTCAATCCACATATAATACTGGTGTCTGATGTCCACTTGTGGGACACAAAGTAGGCTCCACCCAAAGATGAACTATCATGCGCTCTACCCCTTGGATCCCATATCAAGATGTGAACTGCAATACCCTGTGAGGCGTAATCTTGTAACATATCAACACCATGAGTCTCCTGCAAATGACACCTAGCCTCAACCCGTTATGACTCTATCCTCCAAGTACATATCAATACCAACATGGTCTCCACCATCTGAACATGTTGTTTCCATAGTGAGGTACTACAAGACCTCAATGAATCACCCTCAAGTGACGTGCTCCCCTCAATACTGAAGCTCAATGGAAATTCAAAGTGACCTTTCCCTGCAAAGATCCACTCGCCTATGTCAAGCAATGAACTGCTCAGCGCTATAATACCCGAGTCCCATGCTAGTCTCTTCCTAGGATCACCACGTTGATGTTGCACTACTCTAATCATGACTCTCTACTCACAATATATATACTAGATCCCCCACTCCTGGGTCCTCATGATGAAATACCTGTGGAAATTGGACCTACTGTCAAGAATTTGCACCCATAAAATTATATCTGTGTAAGTAACATATTCCCAACCACCTCCATACTCGATCATGAGTATCAATAGGGATAACTTGTCTCACCCCATAGGACAAGCCCCTACAAGCCATCTCAAAACCATCCAAGAGTGAATTATGTTGCTCTCTGGCACAACCTGGACCATCATAAGATGAAACACCCTACTCACCAAATGGACTCCTGGATCCCATGGAAAAATTGGAAGTTCATCACTTCCAATCCCCACTAACTACTCATGTGTCATACTGATAACTGTTGGAAGCCCTCCATGTTCGTCCTCATGATAATCTGAATATGTGTCGCCCTTTGAGATATCTGCTATCCCATGGCCTATGATGCTCACCATCATTCCCAAGGTCTCAACTATTTGTCTCTGATGATCCACCCCTATCTTGTTGTATGCAATAAAATCACTCCTGTTAGGTGGTCCCAGCCTATTAACTCTCCCTCTCCCCTGCCACCGTCTATTTCCCCCTATGTTGTTGTCAATGATGAAAGTGTCGGGAAAGGCTAACAAAAACATATGTAATCGACTGTAGGACTGGAAAGTATTATATGCTTTGGTCAACCCCAAGGATTCAACCAAAATCTCATCCACTGGTACCCATGGTAAATACTCGTCTGTAGTCATCACGAAACCCCCATCATTAGGTACAACCAGGGGTATCTCCTCAAAATACTGGTCAACCACTCTCCATCCATCATTTCTCATGCAACTGTTGATACTCTGAAGGTGATCTCCCAGATCTATACACTTTTGCAAGGGATATGAATCTCCATGCTCTACTAAGTACGCCTCCTCCTTGTAATCCAGTGTGTCCCTATGAATCCCACTATACACCCTGACATGTCTCTATGAACTATCACTCACCATTGTATGATCCTTCATACTCATGTAATCTCTTGTATACTCCTTGAACATCATGGATCTTGGGTGTACTACTAGGTCAACCTCTACATGAAGGTCAACCAATCCTGGAACAAAAATGGAAGTGTCCTCATAACTACCCTTGGCTCTAGAATCCCCATGCGTATGTGAGTGCTTGATTGTATCAAATATCCTCATGGAGGGTATCTCCTGTGACACATGGATATCCTCCTGTGTCTCTAGATCATAGCTCTCCATACTCATCAGTGATCTTGGGTACTCCTCATGCTCCTCCATCAACTGGTGCTCCTCTACTAAATGAACAACATCCTCTAGCAACATGGCTGAAGGATATATCTGACTTTCTACTAAGATATATGTAGTGTATATCTGTCTAATATCCTCAAGGAGCTCCTCTGATATGGACTCTGATTCTTGAAGGGTTCTCTGTGTTCCTTTCAATAATCCTTGTGTGTTCCCCAGCTCATGGGTGAGTTGGTCCACCTCCAACTCCTGCTCCCTTAGGGCCCTGTGATACATCTCGCCAACCTCCAATAGGTTGTCTCTATCCATCAACAACTGTTGGTAGTTGGCCCTCATCATAATCACTCTCTCCCTGAGAGTATGAAATTAATCCATGGAAAATCCCCCATCTGAACTATCATGTGCCATTGATGCCCTCCAACAACAATTTTCCACCAATGCATGTGTGTCATGAATGTGCCTAGTGGCTTCCATGATCATGTCTGTTGTTCCTGAGATTAATCCTAAGGCTCAAAGAATAATGTCAGGAATCAATAGTGTTCAAAGAAAATGTTTTAATGAGTTCTTTTCCTACCTTCATTTTTATGAGAAATGATATTTAAATGAAATTAATAATATAACAATATAGAGGTTGTATTTCATTATCTGAGTCACAATTATAATATCAAATGGTGTAGAAAAGAGTTACAAAACTATTAAACAAAATCAGACATCAATTACAGATGAGTCTCACCTTGTTTGCAGTGGAAGAAAGGTAAAGAACATGCCCTTGAATAGGATATAGAATGCAGTAGTTCACACAGGTCGTAAGTCTTGTTTTACTCACAGTAATAATAGAGGAAAATTATTTACTGAATGAATTGTTGGTATAATATGATCACAGTAGTTGTAATACTAAATTGCAACCAATCGCTCTTCAAGGAATTACATAAAGAAATTTGGGGAAATGTAAACACAGAGGAAACACATAACTCAAATTGAACGAAAATTAGAATCTCTGTATGCACTTGTATTAATACTCAAAAAGAGAGTTTCTCTATTACATTCAGCAAGAAGCATCCCTTAATAGATCTTAAATCTATGTATTTATAAAAAATCTGTCACAACTGAAAACCGTTGGACTTCTAAAAATAACATACATATGAATAAAACAATAGCGTGTAAATTTTGATGAGTTTCACTGGCGCTCTCCTCTGTCTCTTTGTCTACTGGTAGAAGCACTCCTTTTCCTTAGTCCCTTGGGTTGGGTACACATGTCATTATGCCACCTTAATCATTTGACATACTGTCTTGGCCGTTTAATTTCATTTCCATCTGTCCCTTCAGATATGTTCAACGGGGAAATGAATTATAGTCGAGGTCACAGGGGAAGGATAATCAGACGAATAACACAACATTGGCTCATCAAGGGATGGATAACAGTCACAGGGAAAGGTAACTGTCTATGGAAAGAATGATGAGGGAACACGTGTCTGAAGATGAGGTGGGATAAGTGGAGGTTAGAATGCAGGTGGACAAGGTAAGTGACTGTTGGAAGGTGAAAAGTAGAGAGGGTGGAAGGAAAGGACACTATGCATGTTTTCTCACTTGCTCCCATCTATACTTTATTTTCCATGTTCAATGCATTGGGTGCATCTATCCATCAATGCCACCATGAACCTTGAGGCATCAATCCTTTCATTTACTTTGAAGGAAAATAATTTCTTTTGTATTTGGGGCAACTTTTCTTGGATCTTGTCCACTTCTTGGACTGTGGCCTGAAACTATGAACTTGGATTAACTAGCCATTTATTGATTTTAATAAGATCAATCTGTCTCATTTCTTGAATGGATACCATAGTTTCTTCCTTTTTCTTTCTGGAATTTTGCTGGTTCATTTCTATCTCAATTTTCCCCAGGGTTTCTGAGATATTACTCCCCTCAAACTCAATCAAATTTTTGTCCAATGATGACAATGCCTCTAGACAAGATTCTTTCACCTCTCTGGAAAATTTCTTTCCTTCTTCCATATTTCTTTCCCAGACCTTTAGGGCCATCTCATCCCTTAAATGTTCAAAATAAGAGAGAAGAGGAAAATCAGGGACATTATCTTTCTGCATCAATATGAGGACTTATTGAAACTTAGACCGGGCTAAGCGAGCCTCTTTTTCCTTGACATGGATATCCTTTAGGGAAAGGTCTACTGCATGATAGAATTTTTGGATGGCATCTACTTTTAGATAAATATCTTGCTGGGAAACTTTTAGCTT
This sequence comes from Picea engelmannii, assembly GCA_009831015.1. NCBI lineage: Eukaryota > Viridiplantae > Streptophyta > Pinopsida > Pinales > Pinaceae > Picea > Picea engelmannii. The sequence continues at coordinate 140,725 of ML818783.1, forward strand.
CTCATTGATTTCCAACGCTTGAGTTTTGAAGGCCAAGATGTCTATCATGATACCCTCAGTTAGGGCCAATCTGGCTTGCATCTTTTCTATCAAATCATCATGATGAGTGACCAGACCTTGGATAGTTAGAGAATTCTGGTGGAGCAGATCGAGGTTATCCTAAAGCTGTTTAATTTGCTACCAATCACTAGCCCCGATTTGCTTGAAATCCTGGTTCATTATGTTTCTGATAGTCTGCTATGTGGAATATATTTGAATCTGCAAGTGCTCTACCAATAGGCACTTCTGTCATAGTTTTTTGGTCAAATTGTCCACCGACCATTGATTGGCAGTGGAAAAATCACCTAACGAACCTGCAACTTCTTTTGCAAATTATGGACCATCCTGGTCATTCCCATCATACACCAGTCTTTTCCTTTTAGTTATGACTCCATCCTTTTGGTGAGATTCTCTTTTCACAATGGATTTTTGTTTCTTACTAAAGAATAAATCTGAAGGAGGCATCTCTTCAAGCAAGATGGGGGTAATATCACCCACAAAAGTGATTTCGGAATTAGGATTTTCGAAGATGGTCTGTAGAGGGGTTAATGATGCAATGGGAGAGGCAACTTCGGTGGAATGTTGTTGTCCTGTTGTATTGGGGGTGCCAACAAGAGTTGTTGGTGTTGAATGAGAGACAATTTCTCCCAGATTCATGAAGGCATCGAACCATGCTATCACCTGTGGATCATTTAGTCCTGATAGTGACGTTCTTATCTCCTAAAATAATACCTTTGGGATTTTGGGGACCTTTTCAGCTTTGGGTTTAGTGGAGGAGCCCAACTCAGATCCTGTAGACTTAGCTTCCTGTGAAGGAGGCGTGAATATTGACTCACCTTGCAGTATCTTCGGTAGATTGTTATGCCCATGTTTCTGAAAGCTGAGGAAACCAACTTGTTGGTCTGAGGGTAGGGTCAGGAATATTTTTTGGACCTCCTCATAAGATCTAACTCCTGTGAATATTTCGTCATACGGGGAATTCTCATGCATGTACCACTTCATGTTGAATTGAGCCATATGGTTTTCCACTATCTTATGTGGATCATGTTTCTTGAACTCGATGTCAACCAATTTTACATCCTCTAGATCCGCGACCTCAACTTTAGAGTGGCCAAATTCCAATAATGTAAAGATGCCAACTTGAATGGAGAAAGTCGGCCATACCTTTTTTTGAGCTGCCTTCAGCTCCTTGCTGATACCTCCCACCATTTTCTGGTATGCCACTTCTCTGCACACCAGCCTGTCGGGTAAAATTTTTGGGAGAACATGAGGGGGAACCGAGTAACCAAAAACTATAATGTAGGAGAAATTCTCCTCAATGAATCAATCTATGAGCTTGCCTAGGTTTCCCATAATCCTCTCTGAAATCCGAGGAGGCGGGTGACCATAAATGGCTATATGAACAGGTACTATGAAATTGTGGCAGATTTGATAAAATAAATCCTTAGATTTCTCCTCCCATAACTTGGAGTGATAAAAATGAATAGGCTCAGAAATGGCTGAGGTCCAACTCTAGTTTATCAATGGAAAAGGGGTCATGAAGAAGATGGAATCCATAACATATGCAGACATGTAAAAAGGGGCAGGTTTCCCTTTTGATTTCGTTGTTTTATAATCAACGATTTCATCGGAAAAATTATCCAACAACATTTTGTTCCAATTGAAAGTGTAACCCTTGGATACCTCATTCATGATGGATACCCATTCCACCAAGAAATGTGTAGGGCTCTTCTTCCTGAATAGATGGTAGAGCATCATGGCTACATACAACATATGAACATATAAATACGTTGTGGAATACGTACCATGAGCGTTGGTTCTGAATTTATCTGGATGTCCCCACCAGGTCCTGATTATATCATGACCTCTCCTGGCATATTGGACGCATTATTCTCTCTCTAACTCTAGAAGAATGCATCATTGTAAGTATATTTAGGAGTAGGATATAATTTATACATTACTTGTAGATGTTCTAGTTGGAAAGAGCTGATGGCAACTTGCTAGTGGTTGATGATGCTCCTGGTCTAGATGTGAACATGTTCCAAAGCCCAACTTATCATATCATTCTAAGGCATGATTCTCAGTCATGCAGTTATCGTGTGCATATTTGACTGTGTTATATTTCTAAGATTAGCTGCATAAGAGTCATCTTCTTCTTTGGTGGAGTCTTCTGGACAGTTGATGATTTCATGTTCCAGGATCTCAAAAAATTGTGTACAAGTTTTAATGGTGTCTGTGACTCATGGAGTAGTGTCCGACAGAATGTCTGCATTTGGGTTTGAATCTTCTCCCGTGGCATCAAGATTTTTTTCCATTTTTCATGGCGCCATAATCTTCACGGAAACATAGTGAGCCTACCTGTTACAGGGGGGTCTGTGAGTTCTTCAATAGATAAAAATACTAATTGCATAAGGTGAAACTGATTTTTAAATTGAAGTGCTTTTATTCAAACTAGAGTTCATCGATCTTCGTATAGCCTCATTGATGAGGAATTGATTACCCTCAATGGAATTGACTACCTAGAGATCCACAATCTTCGTTCAAAATCATTACCTGTAATCGATCATAAATGCCATCGATACTCTGACGGTTTGCATTTGGGAGATTTGGATGTGACAGGGTGGAAATCTCCCAAATCCCGAATCTGTGGAGTAGTTAATCTTTGAATAATCACTTTTACATATTAATTAACCGTGTTTTAAAACGTTGAATTAACTTCAAGTGTTTCAGAAGTCCGGGCTTCGGGGGTTTTGAATATAGTATAAGAGAAATTCCCCGGAATCTGAATCTGCAAAGCAAATAATTGCGAGTAATCCTCCTTAGGTCTTAATTAATCATGTTTAACTTCCATTGTTAAACACTTTATTAATTCCTTTTTACTCTTTGAAATGTCAAATGCTTCGGCATTTTGAAACTTCACTGATTTGTGAACTCACTCTTTGTTAAAATCCCAAAGGGCCATCTCTCGGAGTGATGTGATATAGATGATGTCATTCTGGATGATGTGTCAAGAGAGGTGCCACGTGTCACTTGAGAGCGTGTGAATCATTCAACGAAAACTTCAAAAATAAGTGCCACATGTCATCTTATGAAAGATTTAAAAGACACGTGTCCTATGACTCGTGTTCATGAGCTCCTTAAGGTTTATCGTGAGATATTATTTGCGGGTTTCAGAGCTTCAGGGTTTTTATCGTTTAGACTTATGGGAACATCTGAAGTGCGGAGCTCCGAAGCGACTGTTAGGGACTTATTCTTTAAAACTCAGGAGGCTCCAGAACTATTGAGATTATTAGGATCTTTTGATCAAATTAAGGGAACTCATCAATGGTGGATAATGTATGCGCTTTATTATTAAATGAAAACCAATGAATTCAATTTAAAATTAAAATGCCACTTTGTGTAAAATTTTATTCCTAAGAGGCGAAAACTATAAAACTCAAAAGTTCAAAATTGTGTGTGTTCCAACAATGTCCTCATTGACTCTCAATTGTCTTGCCAAGTATTGGGACTCATGATCATAGTCCCGTTGAGGTGCTACCTCACACCCCTCACTGCTAGTGTCAACCCTGGAATCCCAAAAAACACTCTCTGCAAAAGTTAAGGCATTGAACTTCCCATTTTCCACTGTGATACTAGGTCCTCCTGTATGCCCCTACGCACCATCACCAGCTGCTACCCCCATATGAATCACACTGAATCCTGTATGGGAAGTTGTATCCTCCTGTGCACTCTCCCTACTATCATTTGTGCTTGGATCCCATACATATGTGTCTATACATGAGGTATGGTCATCTTGACCAATAAGGAGTGCATCCCCATCACTGTAGACTGGTCTTGGAAGTGAGTGTTCCATCAAACTGTCAGTCTCCACAGCCTGATCTAACGATGGATTTTCCAAAAGAAATGACTCACTCTCCTCATACCGATATGTATGTGTAAGGTCAACTGTCTCCAAGTCATGTCTCTCCTCCTGGGTCTGTGGATCCATATTTACCTAGTGTGAAACCCTCACACAAGGATCCTCCCCCATATCAGAAATGCCATTGATATCCTCATGTGTTGTGGCTTTCATAGGTGTCTGAGAAGATGGAAAATGTGTCACTTTCATCATGGAAATATCCTCATCCTCCATGCATGACTTCCTGGAAGTCATGTCTACATCTAAGGGTAGGTCATCCAACCTCCTAGTCTCATCATGTCTAAGTGCTAACACATATGAATCCTCACGCGTGTCACCATTGTGATGAAGTGTTGAATCCTCAACACTGCCTGATGTGGAAGATGAAGAACATGAACTATCATCATGTCCACCATATGTGCAAGAGTCACTAGCCTCATCAGACTGCTCTAAATAGGCATCTATGGTTGCATCCTCATGCATCTCCTCATCCTCACTGTCATAGTGCACCTCAACAATGTGAATCTTCCCTTTACCCCTGCATCTGTGGTCTGGATCTCGAGGCTCTTTGAAATTGTAGCAAAATTCCTTGCTCCTAATGGGTGTGGGATTAATCTGTTCTTCCTTCCATCTAGATTCTCTAGATTTGTTTTCCTCTTCTATGTTGACCCAATGTGTAACCTCATCTTTTCTCCACCTATGATTTTTGATGGATACAAACTATTGGAATGTTACCTGAGCCCTAAATCCCTCACTAAGGGTGTAATATCCCATTTAACAATATACAATATCTATATCAAAGTCAAACATATCCATATCTCCTTATGGAAGACCCCTCAAGCTAGGAGGAATCTTCGCTCTGATACCACTATAATATTCCCAACCAAATATGACATAAAAAATTAGATCTAACTAGTTGAGAACTTTTGTCAAACACTTTGCGTGTTTGCTCAAAGTTCTTGGGAAAATCGACTCTCTTGTTGTCCCAACTATCAAGGAATATTAATGATGTTTTTAGAAGGTCAATGGGACGATTTCCAACCTCCTTAGAACCCCCAAAGTGTCTGTTGTTATGATTATTTGTTTGTTGTTATGTATATGACAGTTTTCTCATTGAGACATTATGTCAAACATATTGCATGCATGGTTGTAGCTTTCATTTCCATCCATTTTTTTGAGTTTAATATTGTATAAAACAACATGAAATCATATGGAACATAGACTTGAGTAAGCATAAGAGTAAATGCAATAAATACACAACAAAAGCACAAATACCTCCACACAATCCTTGTTTGTTTATTTATTATTAATGGTTGTCCAATTGTAGTAATTTCCAAATCTGATATAAATAATACAATGGCCAATTTATTGGCCTATAATGGATCCAAAAGGCAAGTAAATAGTGTCAATGATCCTCCTTTTCTATCCCCAAATGATGGCTTCCCAAAAGAGATGCTCTATCATGAAAAATCCACAAATTCCATACCCAGAAATATGTCTTCCTTGTTGCTTACGCCCTGCTGAAATATGCACAATAAATATGATGTAAAATATGCATGAAATGGATGCAACTTGTATATATGATGATGGATAACTCATATATGAATATCCCCTGGCTGTAGATGACAAATATGCTCAAAAATCACTGGATCTCAAATCCCCAATACACCCTCCTTCATGAAATTCGCCCCACTGGTAGAAGAAATGAATGGTCTGATGAATACTCTCAAACAATGCTGTAATAAGGTGCTATGGTGATGGATAGAAACCCTGGAGTGAGATCTACTAAGAATCTGATCACCTCTTTGCAAATTGAACCACTCTCTCAATATGGGTGTGCCTTAGCTCTGCATAAACCCTACAATAATTCGTCCTACCTCCACAAAGGCTCCTGGAACTGAATAGATCTGATGTAGAATGATGAGGGAGGAATATTTAACCTCCATGACCAAGCTTGGACCAGGTTAGGTGGGATCTTTCACAAATCACCACCGAGCTGATCTCTAGGGTTTGTTCAGTCAAAACCCTCAAAACCCCCAAGTGCATGGGATCACTAGAAAGAAGCCATATATCAAACTGATAATCAACATAATGAGAGAATAAAGGTACCTATCTCTCTTTTATCCTCCCTTCTCACCTTGTCTCTCCAAGTGAATTTTACTTTATTTAATTATTAACTAATTAATTAAATCACTTTAATTAATTAATTAAGCATTTTACCTATAAAAAGTGGTTTATCTCTCCTTGTGGATTATATGGCCACTAAAAGTCACCTCTCATCATCCTATCATGTAGTTCTATTCCTCTCGATTCTGATGAGTTATGACACTAAGAGGTTCCTCCAAGTATTATGCCCAATATGACCTCCTTAGTGAATTTAATTAACATATAGCCCAAAATAACTCAAAATTACGAAAATTGTCAGAATGCAACGGAACCAAAGCCAAGCTATGAAGAATTGATCATGATGATGAAATAAGATGAGTGGTGAAATTCGGGCCCAACAAAACCCCTCATAATCTCTTGTACTCACTATCACCCCCGTCTAGCTACTCTGGTCAACATAACACTTTGTAATATAATGGTGTCCAAAAGTGGGGAAATTACAGGCTTCAAAGGACATACTAAAAATGAAGGTAAAAATAACAAAGAAATACACAAATATATTGCAAGAAACACATAGATACAGTAATACACAATTTCTATTAATGAACTAAATTTGCAGGAACTGTAAAAATACAGAGCGAACTGAACTCACTAGAATGGTGGTAGCTTATCTTTGAGAAGAGATCTGATGGCTACGCGCATTCAAAAAAATGTGTCATTGCAATGAGGCTCAAAAGGCCTTTTTAACATAAAAAATCAATGAGAAAACCCTAAGCATCCAAAACCGTAACCCGAGAAGATGAAACACCAAAAGGTTTGTGATCCCCGATGGGGGTAGTTGATACATCAACTTCCCGAGGGCATAATGTTTGCAGACGATATATGTTTGGGGTACTTGATATACGTCAAAAAGGTCTAACCGATAACTACAAATTTTGTCAAGGGTCGGGGTATGCCATTGGTAACCTCTAGCCCCCCGAATGAAAAAAAAATGTCATTTAGGGCCTCAAAATGACCCCATAATTTTGGGACCTGGAAAACCATAGAAAAAATTCCAAGGTGGAAAACTATGTTTTGATCCAGTGGAAAAGGTGGGTGGCCATTGATATCCACTTGGATCAAGGAATACATATAGAATCTCTCGGTCTTCCAATACTCAATCAACTAATGCAAATTATCGATTGAGATAATATTTGGCTCAGTCAAATGCCTCCTTTTTTAGTAAAGTGTAGTAAATGATGAGGATAACATGTACTTGCACATGAATGTGATGGACTCTTCTCCAATTATCTAGGAAAACAACCATGCCAAATCCACTTGATACAATTTCCTAACTTTACCTTTCTGTTGTAGCGTCCACTTATTTAAAATGGAAAACCCACCATGGTCATGATATTTTAGAAAAGCATCACCATGTAACATCTTTAAAATCCCCATGGGATCCTAGAGCTTGAACATTTTCCAAAAACTAATAATGGTGAGGTGTATATGGACCTTTCTCTCTTATCCAAATTGATCATTCTATATTTGGTGTCAAACCTCTCCACACACCATTTGACAACCTCATGTAGGTCAAAGACCTATGGAACACATCTTGCATTTACCGATATAAAGGTCCAAACAATGTTTTTTTCTCACTTATGTTCTGGTTTCTCAAATATCACCTATAAGTAGAGGGAGAATGAAATGACTTGTCTCTCTAGGAAAATGAATTAAGGTGTCTCCAACAAATGGTTTTGCCTTTTTCCTTAGCAACATCTCTCAAGTGTGCTTCAACTACATGAACCCTTGTGCAAATCTTCGAAGTATTTTCCAAACAATTCCAATAGTACCCATCTTGATAGAGAAGTAAGGAAGGTGGTAGAATTAAGACTGCATTTACTACTCCCAAGGATAACTTTGCAACCTTCAATAACTAAAGGGGGATGAGTGAAAAAATCACAACATGAATTTTAAAACTCCAAACTCAAATTGTTTGGAAAGAGGAAACTCTATGTTGGTTCTTTAACCTACCAGACAACTTTGTGCTACTGACCCAGGGTTTGTATCTTTCAGGGTACCAACAAAGCCTAAAACTATCGACCCTTCTGGTGAACCAGAAGGAAACACAACACACGGAATGCACTGCGTAGTCTCACCCGAGATAGATTTTATGGGTGGCTGTAAGACTCAGGTGTTTACAACCTAGGATTGAGTAGGAGATAGAGGGTTTTCATTCTGAGCCACTACTTATTAACTGTATTACAAATTACGGTTACCTGACCTTCGAAATTCAACAGCGTAACATAAATGAACTAAACAGAATAATAACTTAGTCATTCATCACATTTAGCATTTAACTAACAAAAGTAGATAGAGATACACATGAATTCATCACATCACATAGGTATTACCATGGTTCACCCCCTCCCGGGGCTATGTCCACAAAGATTTGGCTCTTGGTTCTTTTATTATGATAGTTCTGCAGTTCTTGTGCCTCGCGCTTACAATTCTTCTTAGATAAAAAAGATCTTTGTGAGGCAAACTAGATCGCACTAGGCTCCTCAGCCTGCGATCTGATCCTCGAGATCTACCTCCCTCTTAGCTCTCTCGTTACAAGTACTATCTTATCAAAGTATTACCTAAATTTGAAGCTCAACCTTCACAAAATCTCTGAACTTCTGAATCTTTGAACTCTCGAACTCTTGAACCCTTGAACCAACCTCTCTTTGATACCTTCTTGCCTATATTTATATCTATCGGGCTCTTCAGTCGTTTCCATAAAAACTCTTACCAAAAACCCTAACTCTTTTGTCGTTAGGTCTTCCTTCTCCGCATGTGTTCGCTGCTTCCTTCCAGCTGTCACCTCCTTCTTGCATGCGCGTGTGATGTGCTTCATGCTAATTGTCACTTTCCTCCTGCACGCTTTCCTTCCCATGATTTCTCTTCCAGCTGTCGTTCTTCTTTGTGCATGCTTTCTTTCCCATTTCGGCCTACTGCCATTCTTCTTCGTGCATGCCTTATTTCCCATTTTGGCATGTTGCCAACAGGCCCCCAACATTGACATGTGACTCGTCTCGAGTCACCTAATATTTCTGAGCTGCGTCGATCTCTTCAGTGATCATCTAAAACTTTTCCCTTAGCTTTGTTGCTGTTGTCAATGCCTGCGCGGTCTTCTCCTCAATGGTTTCAACAACCTGAATGACCACTTCATCGCTCAGTAGTCCTGTGCATTCTACCTGGGTCTACGCCGTCTGTGCTCTATCCACTTCTTCCTGTGCGAGTACTTCTACTACCCGTTCCTGTAATGGTTCTATTTGAGCCTGCCGCAGTTGTTTCTATGTCTTCGCAGTGATGAGTTCTGCATGCATATTTTTCAACTCTTGTGTCCCCTTTACGCATTCTAGGATTGGTATGATATTTTGCTTTTGCTTGAGTTCCTGGATCGCTGCATTGATCCTTTCCTCTTCCTGGTCCCAGCGTTGAACCTGTGGATCCTCTTCCAATCTTGTCCAAAGTTGTGCTGCTTTGTTGAGCAAGTCAGCTACTGTGCTAACCTGTTTCGCCATCTCCTGTATTTGCGCTGTTGTTTCCTGCCACCTTTGCTCCTTTACTGCTGGTGGAGTCATTGGTGTTAGTTGTTCTCATAGATCCCTGATTTCCTTCTGGTATTGCGCAATTGCCTGTGCAATCTGGTCGATATTTTCTGTGGTTGAGAGTTCGTTTCCCTCCGTGGTGTTTGGAATTTTCCCAAAACTTTATCCCACTCTGCGTTCCAACTTGTTCCTGTGTTCCATCTCCTTCTGAGTTTCTGATTTGGCCTGCCCGTACTCTTTTTCCAGTGCTTCCATTGCTTTGTTGTTTTCTATAGCTCGACTAAGTTCTTATGTGCCCGAGACTGCATCTTGTGGTCGACGCTAACCTATAATTTGTACAGTGCCCTTGACGACATCCATGTCAAGACCAATTGAATGTGGTCTAAATACTTCAATGGTGTTTGTCCCACTATTTCATCCATTTGCAGCATGTTTGGTTTTATGTGGACCATTGCGGTTGTGTGTGGAATTGGGAGAGATGGGTCTCGTTCTTAGATCTCCACTATTTCGTTGGTTTGTGATGTCGACTGCTCTATGCCTTTGTTGCTACTTTTTCTCTAGGCTTCTTCGAGTGTCTTAAGGAGCTGCCTTATTTCTGCCATATCTTTATGTAGCTTATCCCTGTGATGTGTTGCGTGGTCGAAGTCTTCCACTAGAAAATACTAGACCATTCTGGAGATCATTTCTCCATCATCCTTCGTGATCGTTAGGTCTAGTGACGTTCGTTGTACCTTTGATTTATTGCACGCACCTGCAGCTATTCAACATGTCTCTTATTTCCCCCGGGCTCCTATGCAGTGGGGTTTGGGGAAGTCTCCTGCATTCCCTTAGTTTACTTTGGTTGTTTGTTGGTCTCTTTCTTCCCCTTCTGGGTTCCTGTCTGCTCCAACCCTTCGCTTGCTGGAGGTGGTTTGTTTTGGCCCATCCTTGGTTTTTTGGGCACTAGTTTTTGCGGAGGCTGTGTTTTTTTTTGTGTTGACTCTCCTTCTGCGGGTCCTTCTGGTACTTCCCGGGGAATGGATGGGATCTTCCATTCAGCATGACATTCATTGATGACCATGTCTACATCCCCTTCTGTGATGCAGTAGTGCATAGGTAGCCATTGATTATTAGGATCCTGCCTTGGTTGTATCCACATGGCTTTCCTTGTTTCCCATAAGTTAGTGATGTTCCCATATCGCGTGACAGCTTATGGTGTTATTGTCCATGATTGATTAATGAATTTCTGCATATCCTGTAAGTATGATTCAAAGATGATTCCATTTTCCCTCTTCTATCTGGTCTGTGGCCTTGATCTCAGTACTCAATATCTCGCTCCCTCGGGCTGTAGTCTTGTAGAAAAAACTACATATTTTGGTTCCCACCATCCCATGAAGGCTATAAGTGTTGTCAACCATGAGTAATGAAATTCAGTGCCAAGTTCCTATGCATCCCTGTAGTCCATTTAGAATAAGTTTAACAGATAAGGCACCGATCTCATGAAGGTGCCTTCTGCGCACTGAGCTGCAATTGTGATGACTCCTGCTGGTACTTCATCTTTGCGGCATTTCCTTAGCAAATTATAGGCTAAGATCTTTGCACCCAATTGTGTTGTTGGGTTGTTGATCCATTTGATTATAATTCCTCTTGTTCCCCTCAATGTGTCGTATTTCTTCTTCATTTCCTATGCTAGCACTTTTTCCTTGGATTTATCATCCATAATCAGTGCAGGATCCATACCCTGACTGGGTAGTCCTGTTATCTGGGCGATAAGGTCCACTGTTATGGGGATGGGTCTGTCCAACCATATATTCCCTCCATGTGTAACTTCTAACAACTACTTGATGCATGCAGTTGCGTACTGGCCTCTGCCAAAGTGTGTAATTTGTAACAGTCCTAAAATTCCATTTCGGTCTAGTCCAATGGCCCACTGATGCGGTTGACTGATTGTTTCTCCAAGTTGGTTGACCACTATGTTTTGCATGAACACTCTGGGTGCAAGTTATGGGTACTTAGTGTCATCTGATACATCATGGTTGGAATACTTGAGATTCCCAACATGACCCAGTAGCTGCGGTTCTACATGTACTCCCTCCGGTATGCGTGGTATCACAATTTTTGTTGCTGGTTTCTTACGAGGTGAGCTCAGTATCAGAATTTTGTCATCCTACTGTGGTGCTTGGTACGACATTCCAACAATTCCCATTTGTTGTCCTATAAGCCATTATTTCCAAGCCAAGGTAGTTCCTGCGGTCTCTTCTTTCTTTTGATCCAGGATGGGTACCTGCGGCTCGTCAGATTTCCCTTTTGATCCTCGATTCTATGTCATGTCGTTACCTTCCATGGCTAGTTTGGGGCTTTCTGGTAGCACTTCCTGTTGAGGTTCCACTTCTTCATTCGGAGGTTCCCGCAGTTCTTCTCACGTATCCTCTTTCGGTTCCTCTGGTTGTGGTCATTGACTCTCTTCTAGTATCGGTGTAGGGCTCATCGATGGTATCTCTGAGGATGGGATCTCATCAATATCGACGATCTTCGGTTGTTGCTGCTCATTTTCTTCTAGCGGTCCTCGTGACCTATTTTGAACTCTGGTCGGTCTGGTGGTCAAGCCTGGTTCAGCAGACTTTAGTGGTGCCATAGTGGTGAGTGTCAGGCGTCTGCTATCTGTAGAGGCCTGTGATCTTTCTCTGTTCATTCGAGCTGTTGTGGCTCTCTCTGTGTTCTTCTTTCATGAATAGACAAGTTGCTTCCGTGCTCGCATGTTGTATGGGATTTTAATGAAGCTTATCGAAGATGCTTCCTCCATGATGTGATTGATGCACCATATCTGTGGTTTCAATGCATGTGTAACAGTTTCATACTTGCCATTACGCTTCTCTGGCCATTTCCAGTTGGCGTGTTTAATGTGACGTTCCATCAGTCCTTGTCGTGCCTTAATTCCTCTTTGTGTTGTCCTGTCGTCCTACTTTTTTCGACTTTCTATTTCTCTCTCATTTGTCTTAGGTGTGTGACTATTACTCTTTCCTTTACTGCATTTGCGTTTCAAGCATCCTGTGGCTTTTTCACGGATTTTCATTTTTTTTTAACTGCGCGGTGGGTGGTCAACTGTCCTTGTACAACTTCAGTCAACTCTCATTGATCATTCCTTGGAGTTTTGTGCCTAATAGATCTCTTATCTATACGGATCTGCCATCTGTTACCGTTTTGACCTCATATGGTCCTAGCCAATGCATTCTCAGCTTTCCTGGGTGTTGAAACGATTTGTTGTCATAGAGAAATACTAGATCTCCTTTCGTGAAAGTCTTCTTCTTAATGTGTCGATTGTCCCATGCTTTGTCTTTGGCCTTCTGCACTTGTTGATGGAATGCTACCAGGATTCGATCTTCCTCCATTGCTAACAATTGATGTAACCTTTCTTGTATCGTGCCACGTTCTGTCATTTGTGTGATAGCGGCTATGCGTAAGATGGGTATTAAAAATTCCAATGGTACTACCACTTCTTGGCTGTAGACGAGTTTGAATGGTGTGTGGCCTATCAACTTCTTGCATGTCATCCTATATGCCCATAATACTGCTGGTACTTTGAGGTCTTAGTCGTCGCTGTTCACATTACAGATCTTTGTTAATGCATTCTCTAGAACATTGTTGAAGGCTTCTATTGTGCCATTCGCTTGTGAGTGATACGGTGTGCTTTTCTGGTGGTGAACTTCAAATTCTTTGAGCATCGCACAGATGGTGATGTTTATGAAATGCATGCCTTGATCACTCATCAAAAATCTTGGGAACCCAAACCTATTAATTCTTGTTTAAATAAAAAGTGTGCAATGGTCTCTGTGCTACAGTCCTTTACTGGTGCGGATTTCGCCCATCTTGTTAGGTGTTATGTCGTAGTGACGATGTATCTTTCCCTTGTTATTCTGGCTGATCAGTTAATAGTTCCCACAAATTATATTGCCCATTTATCAAATTCCCGTAGTGTCACTTGCGGTCGTAATGTCATCTCATCCCTTATGTTGGGTTTGCCTACCCTTTGACAGACATCACATGCTTGACAATATTCTTTCGAATCCCTATGGATCGTTGGCCACCATAGTCTTGCGTGGAGTACCTTCTGCGTGGTAGCTTTTCCTACAAAATTTCCTCCTACCAATCCCTCGTGAGCTTCTGATAAAATCCTTGGTCGTTCGGACTCAAGCACGTACCTTCGTAAAATGTTGTATGCACTCATTTTATATAGATGTCCTGCGATCAATTGATAGTCGGCTGCGTGAACTACCATGTTATTTTTATGCGTGGTGGTATACTCTTGCGATGCGGTACCTATGCTCAAATATTGGATGATCTCTGCAAAGTAGTCATCAACAATTTGTACAGAGAATGGTTGTACATCTGGAAATTTGTCTTCTAAGCTTGTGGGTTATTCTCCATTGGTGACCCATGATAGGTGGTCAGGGCCTGCATTTAGTTTCCCTGGTTTGATAATTACTTCAAAGTCAAATTCCAAGAATAACAATAACCATAAGCATATTATCCCCCCCAACACTAGCTTGTTGACTAGGTACTTTAGGGTTGAGTGATCTGTAAACATCTTAAAAAAAATTCCCAGTAAGTAATGTATGAACTTCTGAAGTGCGTAAACCATAGTTAGGCCGTATCTTTCCATTGTGTTATAAGTCTGTTCTGACTCGGATAGTTTTCTTCTTGCAAATGCTATTGGGTGATCCAAGTCTCCTGCCCCTGGCTATGCTAAGATAGCTCCCAGTTCTATTGTTGATGCATCTACATGCAAATGGAATGATTTTCCCTAGTCCAGGAATACTAATATCAGTGCAGTGACCATATTTTCCTTTAGGGTATCCAGACCATGTTGACACTCGTCGTTCCATTGGTACTTTGTATCCTTCCTTAATAATTTTTCCATTGGTGTTGTGATCTGTGCATATCCTTTGATAAATTTTCGATAGTATCCTGTGTGTCCTAATGTCGCTCGTAGCTGACGAACTGTTTTTGGCACTGTTAAATTGACAATGAAAGCAACCTTTGCTGGATCGACCAATAGCCCTTGTTTTCATACTATATGGCCCAATAGTATCCTAAACGATGTTCCGAATATGCATTTATTTATGTTCAGTGATATATGACACTGTCTGCATCGCTCTAGCATCAAGCGTAAGACTTCTACATGGTTTTTCAACAGACGATAGACTGTCCAGTCGTCTAGATATACTTCGAGAAACTGGTGGATGAATTCTTTGAAAGCTGTGATAACCACTCTGGAGAAGATTGCTAGTGCATTCTTCAGTCCAAAGGGCATGACTATATATTGGTAAGATCCCCATTCCGTCATGAATGTGGTCTTGTATCTATCCTCCTATGCTATCTTAATATGATGGTAACCTGAGAATCCATTGGTGAATGAGTACGCTTCATGTCTCCCCACATTCTCTAGCACTTCATCCATGAATGTTGTAGGGAATGGGTTGTGTAGGCATGCATCGTTCAACTTCCTCAAGTCGATGCATATCCTGATCCTCTTCCTTGTTTCTTGTCCTGTATGACCATCGGGCTTATCCACTCTGATTCCTCTACTAATTCGATTATGTTGGCTTCGAGAATTCGGTCAATCTCCTCTTAACTTTCTGTTTATATATAGGGTTCAGTCTATATGGTCATTGTCTAATCAGTCTCGCTTCGGGCCTGAGAGGTATTTTCATTTCTCCCAGTTCACCTGCTATACCTTTCATCTCTGTAAAGGTTGTAGGAAACAAGTCATTGTATTTGTGCAATAGTTCTGTAATACTTTCTACTGTTGGGTCATCCCAGTAGTCTCCAATGCTGGCCATTTTTGGATGTTTCGTTGTACCGATGTTAACTTTATTTACCTTGATTGGCATGGAAATAACTTCAGATTCTATTTGTGGTCCCTTCACATCTATGTCACCCTTTGCTTCTGCAATCTGAATGTGACATGGGTTCTCTTAATCCAGTATATCCTCCTGTACCTGGTAACATGACAGTAGTTCCTTGAATGTATGTTTATTTCGCTGCTACTCTTCGGTAATGAGTTCTAATTCTAGCTCCCCAATGAATATGACTCCTCTGATTCATTTTAGAGCTGTGTCTATGTTGGGGTTCTCATGCTCGAATGAGAAAGTGGTGGTAAAGTTTTTTTGTAATGTTGCCCATGTTGTAGTTCCTTTGCATAGTTCCTAATCTATATACCAGTTCACTGGTATGCCTTCTAATGTATGAATAAAGTGGTGAGGCCATTCCTCAGGTGGTGTCAATTTCCACAGCATTTCGCACTCCCTCACGTGTTTCATTGGTGTTCCAAATCCTTTATATTTCTATTGTTTGTTGTTTTTCTGTGGTGTGCTGAACCTTATTCGAAGTAGCCTTTTACATTGGTACCAGTTTGTGATGGTCTCCTTGTGTACGCCCCACCATCTGGCGGGTGTGGCCTTGAGTGCTAAGTCCAGTTCTAGTAGCCTCTGGTTCTCTAATACTTCATCTTCATATTGTGTCAAGAATGTTTCCAAATCGTTAAGTCCATGGAAACTGGGTGGTTCTGCGATTTCTATGCCTATCCATCATACTGCATGGTCTATTCTTTCACATCTTCTCATGGATACTTCATGTAGTCTCTGCTGTAAATTTTCTAACCTGGTGTCTGAATCCGTCACGCATGAAGTAATACTATGCCAACTGAGTACCCCGTCTATAGTTGGGTTTACATAATCCTCCTCTTGCAGAGTTGTCTTGTATAACTGGCTGATTTCCTCTAATTCTAAGCAAGTGGGTTCTATGGACCTTTCCCCTTCTGATAGATCTAGTTATCACGCTGCTAAATTGAAGCTTTTAAGTGACCTGAAACACTAAATTGTCAAACCAGGGTTGGTAAACTTCGAGCTGATACACAATATGTGCAGGCAAGCGTCTAGTCTCTATCTGAATGCTATCCTAAAATGAAAACACACACTTATTCTGAGAACTTGAATTCTAATAACTAACTCGAAACTGAGCATTTCCTACCAAGTCATAAACAGAAAAAGACAGTCTTGTGCTCAAATGTTGGTACTGCTATTTCTATTCAAAAGTGTGGTTCTACGAAATCATTCTACCTCTATGTTCAATCATATACCATCAGCATTTTCGTTTAAGTCATGACACACAGGGTATTTGTCGAAACTGCATTCATTTTGAGCATCCAAAACAAATCTAATGCTATCTACAGGAAAACAGAGTATTATGCTACTAACTGGTACTAGGAGCTCCTTTTGTTCTAATTGTAACCTAACTGTTCTAAGCATGCAAGGAAACTACTGTCTAATAAAGCAAAGTGCATGCTAATTCTGAGTGATGTTCGAAGTGAAAGTGAAAACCAAACAACCATATGCATATTCTCACCCTACAGGCATCAGTCCTGTGTTCAATATTCAGCAATGTCAAAGATAATAGTGCGCTGTAATGATTCAATTGAGGAACAAACAAACACAATCCTGAAACTTTTAAAGTGTCGTGTAAGCAAACATTCACACACTGTGATGA
>ML818783.1:178512-191245 GCA_009831015.1 Picea engelmannii
TGGAGAAATTAGAAGTGGACCCAACCCTAAAATAAGGAAAGTGGGCCAAGTGACCTAGAAAATGTTTTTAAGGAAGCTACTTGGAGAGTATAAATAAGAGGCAAGGCTCTCTCATTTGAATCAAACTTGAGCATATTGAATATCTGTATGTGTCTGAAGTAACCAAGGATATCTAAACCGGAATTCTGAGTGAAGATGAAGAAAAGAAGGCCGAAATGCAAGGAAGGATAAATTCTTTTGATGGTTCTTTCTAAGGTATGTTATTTACAGGTCATCTCACCATTTTCACTATAAATTTTTTTATATAATGTTTCAGACCATGAAATTTCTATGCAAGTGAGAAAACATGTCAAAGTATCTGTGTTAAAAAATTCATCTTGTGGGTCGTTGTATTTTTGGAGTTACACTCCGTGGAAAATAGGGTTTGTGGCTAGTCCCGAAACTAGTCAAAATTAGGTGTTTCGGGTAAAAACATCATAACTTCTTCATAACAGATAAAAATTTAGTGAGACCAAATGTGTTGGTTAGGGGATAGTATTTAGTATTCTATGTAATATTTTCATATCAATGCATCAAATATTTTGTGCAGGGCACGCTCTACAAGGTCGCTCTCTAGAATAAGTTAGAATTCAACACAGTATGACATTTTTGCTATAACTCCTTTTCTGAGAGGTTCCAAGTAGTGAAACTTGGAGGAATTGCATAAAACACACTGAAGAACATTGTTTATCATTTTCATATCTTTGTACATTACAGGTTCAAAGTTATGATTACTTCAAGTTAGGGTTATTGACTAATACAAAACTAGGCATGTGAGACTAAAGAGAAGTTTGATGAAAATGCTAGTCTCTTGTTTTTAAAGTTAAGGAAGGTTTGCAAGAATGTGATCATATACACCAGGTCTATTATAGAGATACAAATAAGATTTAAATGATGAAATTGATGAGGTATTTTGTTTGTAGTACATGTTGAGTACATGGTTGAGACAAGTAGTTGATGAGTTGGCGCACATACATGAGGTGTATAGTTGATGATGTTGGTACATATTGATGAGTCATAGTTGATGAGTAGTTGACACATGATTGGTACATACTTGGTACATGGTTGTATGCACTTGTTTATGGTACAAGTTGATTACAGGTTGGTGCATGGTTGATGCACTTGTTTATGGTACAGGTTGATTACAAGTTTAGGTACAGGTTGATGCATGGTTGATGCATGGTTTAGATTTATTGGTACAGTTTTAAAGCGGTATATCTCACAGTGATAGTGTGATAGTGGTTCCATAATTTTACTTCTACTTTAGGGTGGTAGGACGGGGCAAGGACATGTGGTTGTAGCCACCTTCCGGTTGTAGCCGGAGAACATTGGGGGTTGTAACCTCCTTCTGGTTGTAGCCAGAGAATTTGAGAGTTGGAGCTTCCCTCAGGTTGTAGCCTGAGAAACTAGGGGGTTGGAGCCTCCTTCCAGTTGCAGCTAGGAAAAAAAGGAAGTTGGTGCTTCCAATGAATGTAATTCTTCAAGACATATAAGAAAAATCATTCTGTGGTTTTCTCCCGATTTGGGTTTCCACGTAAAACACCGGTCTACTGTGTATGTGTGTGATTGTTTATTTCTTACTACTCATTATTGGATTATAATTCTACATTGATATAACATTTGAAGAAAAAAGATTATAATTATGCTATTACTGATTCACCCCCCCTCTCAGTAATTCAACATATTGCTTTGTGGATCTATTGTGTATTAAGTATTTGTGGTGATTATAGGAGGATTCCCCCACTACTACCTCTCTAGCTACCTAACATTCCACCCCCCTTATGAAAGCGTTGTCCTCAACGCTTGATGTACAACCATATACCAGGGTCCCATGGATAATTGTGGACCATAATGCTGAAGAAGACTGGAGAACCAAGGTCCCATATACCTCTCTAGCTACCTAACATTTGCATCTTCTGTATTTCTTGAGTGAGTCTTTATGATTTGTGCATATATGTGTTGTATCTAGACTGGAACATGGATTTCACCTTCTGGAGGTTTTCAATCTCTTCTTGAAATATTTTAATTTATTCTCCTTGCATGGTCATGTCCTCCATTGACTTCACCAATTTCTCAGCAACATCAGGAACATTTATTGGAATGGTTAATGGAATTTCTGTTGTTGTGGCTGTTGTTGTTGTACTGACTCCTGTGAGAGGAACTACATTCAGTGGGATGAAAACCATTGGCACACTCTATTCCTTCTCTTTGATCAACTTGTCTAGCTCATCCTCCATATCTTTTATTTGTGCATTATGCTCCATTATTAGTTTAAACATCTCCTCCTTGTGGCCTTCACTCTCAGCCATTTCCTTTTCTTGTGAATCTTCAATGGTTGGAAGTTTCAGTTGTTTCCTTAGAGATGCCATGTCAACATTTTTCTTCTTCAGTAGTTCTTCGGCTGCTTTGACATTGGATGGATCATAGCCAATTTTCAGTACCAGTTCTTCTAGGGATTTGATCTTGTTATCCTTTTCTAGAGAAGATATATTTTCCACCTTCAATTGGGACTAGACATTGTTTAAAGATACCTACAATTTTGCAGCAGTCAAGGATGTATTAGTCAAGGTGGAGAAGATCATCTCCCTTGTTTTCCTATGCATGTCCATTAGATATGCTGGATGAACTTCTTTCACATCAAACTCAAATGATGCTTTCTTGTAATCAAAAGTTGTCTTAGGGTGAGGGACCTGTTCTTGTAAGAATTCCATGTGCATTATTCCCTTTTTTGTGTCGAATGTAGACAGTAACGTGTGTTGAGTTGTGGATATATTCTTCTAGAACTGGGCATATGTTTTGTTAGTCAACAACTCATTCTTCTGTTTGATCAAATTGTAATTCTCAAATATATTAAGTCCTACAGGCTCCTGTGAGGACTTGGTTGACAGTGTGGTATATTCTTGTTGATTGGGTGAGGAAGTGGATACTATGTGTTGGCTGCCTGAGAAGACTGATGAATGTGGTCCCTCCATAACTATGGTGGACTAAGTTTCTTCTTCTCTAGACCTGTCAGGTGTATCGCTAGTATTGGTCCTCTTTCTGTATACTTGGAAATCTTTTGTTGACAACTCTGTGATTGAAGGAGAGATTTATTTCTTGGTTGTCTTCTCTTCTTGTACCTGTGGAGTGCTGGTATGTGAAATGTTGGCAGGTGAAGGCTATTTTTTAGTATCCAGCAAAGTATTTTCCTGCCACTCTTTTTTATTCATGAAATTTTCAATTTCAAGTTTTGGCGCATGTGCATAAGGAGAGATCTTATTTTTAAGCCTAGTTTCTGCTATAATTACAGAGGGGTCATAATGCCATGGGAAGCTTAGGCTGAAATTAATTTATTTTAAAAGATTATTGGCTTCTTCCCCTGCATCTCTACTATTGCATATGAAAGAACCTATCTGGCCTTTGATCCTAAGCTATTGCTTCTTCTTGAATTCCACAAAGTGTTTATCATCAGAATTTATCATCTGTCTGATGTATTCCAAGGAAAATATTCTGACAGGTAGGTACTTCGAAAACTTGTATGGAGGTAATTCACACCCATAGACCCTGATTTTTGTATGGTTATGGTAAAGCTACCGGTCCCTTGTTTTGGCTAAGTATTACAGGTGCAAAATCCTCTGGAATTATTCATTTATTCTTGGTTTTGTTATGCCATTGAGCATGCATACCACTGGGTGGTAAAATTGGTCAATGAACTATTTGAAGCTAAACTCGGATGTGTTCTTCCTTACCATTGACATCCAAGAGGTCACTGGTTGAATATTTCCGTCTTGATCCAACTTCTAGAGGGCAAAGGAGAATTTTTCTGCCTCGTGTTGAGCACTCAACACACCCTAAAAAAGCCTATGTAATATTTTTACTTTTTGGGTACCACTTGATCGTTTACACTGTCTAATTCATCTCAGTATGAAAATGTTGCCTTGGCTTATCATTTTTTTCTCCATTTAAGTCTTTCAAGGTTTTCTTGAGCATGAGAAAACCCATAACTTATAAGACTAACATTGAATTTAAAGAATTGACAGCCAAAACTCTTCCCCGATGCGCTTAATAAATTCGACATCGGACAGGATTAAGCATGAAAGAAAAAATACTCTAGAGAACTGAAGTTGTCGAGTCCCAATATTCGTCGGCATCGGAAGACATGAGTTTTATTTCATGACAAGCACCACCAAGGATATCACCGACGATCGATCCCTTTCGACATCAGTACAAGGTGAAAAGAGCAAGCGTCAAACGAAGAATGAAATAATGTTGTCGATCGTCGACTTTCGAAATGTTTTCGGTATCGAGAAATTTTAAGGATGATAACCCACAAGGGAACTACGTGATAGAAATATCTATGAAGGATGATCCCCAATAAATTTTGGCATCGATGCATTTTTAGAAGGATATCCCATAGAGGACATGATAAGTCAATCCCTGATCGTCGACCCCCAATACCTTTCGGGCTCGACAATCCCATGTTTATTTTAAACACCCACCTCCTATCAAAAAAGGGCCGATTACGATTGATATGCATGATCAAACCACCTATCCTCATCTTCCATATTTGATTGCCCGAGTGATTAGACGTATGATCTATTTTCCCCCTGAGTCATTACTAGCTCTCAAGACCCACTTTGCACCCCGAACCGGTTTTTCCATGTCAACACCATTCGACAAAATCAGTCGGCGTCGAAGGTTTCTCAGGAGGATACCAATAGGAACATACACAAGGATATTGCCAATTCTTGATCTTCCAACTAAGAAATCAATGCTATGGGACGTTTTAATTCTAAGATATGATGGATCCAAAGCATTTAAAGAAATACTTAATTCCAAAAATCCCTCATTAGTTGTTAATCCGTGCATGAATCAAAAGGACCATTTGAACCTATCAATACCATGCATCACCCTCTGTGCCCCCGCTATCAACCCACGTAGGATTTATTTACAGAGATTCAGTGGTAGGTTGTTTTGAATCTCACTCATCACTCGAATTAATTGGTTGATACGATTGGTAGGATCTCTCTCGTTAAATCCTCTTGAGTCTTTTTTTTTTAAAACTAGATTGTTTTGTGTGCAAAGAAGTTTGGAACATCCGGAAGAGAGAGACGAGCAATCCAGGGAAATCTTCCAAGGTCTAGTGATTATTAAGAAAAAAAATTAGCAAGCGTTACAGGTATGTACCAGTCTATGGATGTTTTATGCTTCATTTTAGACGTTTTCATCCAATTTTACTCTGTACACATGCCTAAAGGATCATTTTAGGTTATAGGGACAATGCCTCCGAAGAAACCTACCACCAGGAAATCTGCAAGGGTTCCAAAGCTAAAGGAACCAGAGGTAGGAGAAGGCTCTTCCCCACCAGTCGCAAAACAACTGGACTTTTCTCCAAAACCAGTGCTTGTCATCAAGACATCGACCAAGAAGGTTTTCACTCAGCCTTCGACCTTTGGAGACATAAAGGTGAACATCGGGACCAAGATAATATTCCCGCGCTAGGAAGAACTTTTCAAGAAAATCAAGCGGGAGGAATTTCCTTTATATACCCTGCACAACGATCTCGATACAAGGAAGCTTGACAATAAATTCCTTATGAATGTCTGAAGGGAATACCTGCACATAGTAGCGAGCAAAAATCCAGTTTTCCCCTGCATTGAAATCCTGAAATGGATTATTGACCACACGGACACTCAAATATGTCTAATTAATGACGACAATGATGAGTGTGTCGGGGTTTTCCTTCCAGTAGAGGTCCAAAATTACTACAATCTCACAGATTTAGAGGAGTGGTTGAACACTGATTTTGTTATACAATTCTATGAGAAACACAACACTAGCAAGGTGATGGCTTCGTGGTGGAGAGAGGATAAAAAGTTCACCAATAAAACCTCCATATGGTACCCGACGACCAACATAAGGGAGTCATACATATGTCTAATGGCCCTCCTATGCCGATTGCATTAGGAGAAATACTCCTCCAGGTTTTCAGAGGCTTTGATACCTTTATATTATACTATAGCCATTTTCAAAATAGGTTTTAACTGGGGCACCATCATTTCTAGATAGCTGAGAACCTGCATACGACAAGCTCAGACACCAAAGGAAGGAGAGACTCCATCTTTCTACATGGAATCTTATCTATTGGAGGTCATATGTGCCATAAATGTCTTTTTCGAAATGAACTTAAGATGGCACACCTCAGAACTCCCGGTCCATGTATATTTCAGTATCTTGTCGGAGAACGGGTACAAGAAATCCTACTCTCTCATTTGTGATCAATTTTTCACATGTATTCATTCTTTATTGTTCAAGAAAGAGTTCCCAAGACTGTCTGATGCGGCCAAAAATATTATATCAAAAGTTGGCCACTGGTACCTGGATAAGCGCGATACCTACATCAGGGTTTTCAGAGCCACCAGAGCACCACATCTGTTACTTGTTGTTGGCACAGGGGTAGACCCAGGGTTCAACTCGATAACAATGCACCAACAAAACCCTAACTACCAGCCCTTTCGGCAACACCTGCGAAGCAGATGAAGTCTCACCCGAGGTAGAGGCAGGGGTGGTTGCAAGAATTAGGTGTCTGCAACCTTAGCTGGGACACAGATCTATGATTATAATATTTAGAAATCACCTAGCATAGATTATTCATCAATATTCAACCCTCATGATACTTCGCAGATAGCACAGAGCATCGCAGTACGTACTTAGATCTAAGATAATTCAGCACTTAGCCACAACACGATAGATTAGATTCGGCAGATCAAGAACTAAGCATCTTTCATACCAGATCTAATATTCGTTCATATCTCAGAATCACAAAGCATAAATAGATCTATCTAAACACATCAAATCGCTTAGCAAAAGTAGAGACAACCACATCAGGTCGAGGCACAAAGCACAACACACATATTTACCATGGTTCACCCCCACCCTGGGGCTACGTCCACAAAGTATTCTTCTTTATTAGCTTCAGTTAATCAGGTTACAACATAGAGCCATCCAAATCCTTCTTCGAATAGGAAAGAATATCTTTGTAGCTCGCTAGATCCTTCTTCCTTGCACTACAACACAAATCCTTCTATAATCTCTCATAGGGACTTGCACTTGGCTCTGCAAGCCTTACACAAAATGCACAAAGCCTTGAACACACAGATTCAACACTTGGAACTTAGCCTTTATCACATAGATATTTCATCCACCACTCCTCTATATGGCTTAGACATCTATATATACATACAAAATAGGCCTAAACATGGCTAAACCCATGGGTCGACATCCCAATCCCATTACATTATCCCCAAAAACCAAAAAAGGATCCAAAAAGGGGTCTAGCTTCCATGATTTCCGCTTCGCATTGCGCTCCATCTTTGACAAGTTGTTGAAGTCCCAAAAATGGTCAAATTTGACCAAGTGTTCCTCAAAACTTAGACTGGGCCAACAGGCCCTCAACACTCACATGTGACTCGTCCTGAGGCGCTCAGGTCTGGGAAAATTTGCATCAAAGGTATCACATAGATATCTCACACACTACTCCTCTATATGGCCTAGACATCTATATATACATACAAAATAGGCCTAAACATGGGTAAACCCATGGGTCGACATCCCAATCCCATTACATTATCCCCCAAAACCCAAAAAGGATCCAAAAAGGGGTCTATCTTCCATGATTTCCGCTTTGCGTTGCACTCCATCTTTGACAAGCTATCGAAGTCCCAAAAACAGTCAAATATGACCAAGTGTTCCTCATAACTTGGTTAGGGCCAACACCTGTGTATGTTCCCGATCGACTAGTAATCAGAGAAATCTGTTACTAGACCATCCTGCAAGGTTATAATGTTACTCTGGTAAAAGATAAGAAGCAGGCGTTCATACCTTATGGATTCCATATAGGTTTCTACATGGTAAAAGACACTGCTCAAGCCAAATAGGAAGGGTTGAATCAATTGGAGTTATGATTCTAGACTGGCTGCTTTCGCAAGCACGACCCAAAAGGTTAATTCCCAAAGCATGCATCACAAGTATCTTCCTGGTGTCCATACACCCATGACAGGTTTGAAGATGAGATCTTCACTGAAAATGCTTGAGACTGGGATGAGGTGGTGGCGAGGATGGTTGACCCCAAGGAAACCCAGTTCAAGTCCATGAGTTTGGATGAGAAAGAAATCGTCCTGGAACAATCAGCTCAAGAGGTCCTTAGGGCCAGAGGAGAAAGGATAGCATCTGAATCATTCGAAGCAATGGAAGCTCCCTAGGAAGCCATTGAAATAGCAAAGCTTTCCCAGGTAACCCCGGTACAGGATAGGAATTTCCCCGATGCTCAGGATGTGTGGGAGAGAGGATTACTCATGTATCAACAGGCCCAGTAGATGATGAATCAGATGTGGAATGTCCCAGACCTCGTCAGGATGCCAAGGCTTACGACTGATAGCCTAGAAGAAAGCTTGGAGGGGCCAAGCAACCCTAATTTCATAAACCCTGATAACATCAATGGGTTAGGTGATCACGAATCCATAATGTCACCGACCAGATCACCGACAGGCATCGCAACTCAGCCGGAGGTAGCCAAGGTATCAATAGAAACAAGTGCATTAGACCCCCTCCACGAGCTAAATAATATATATGATGATGATGATGAGATTCAAAAGGTACTTCTCGAGACCCCTGTGTGTGTCCAAGAAGAAAAGGGACTTGAGAAGACTTCTTCTCCAATTCCCGAAGTCCAAACCTAGGAGGTCCCATAGAAATAAAAATAAGCTGAGACTGGCCTCAACACGGAAAGGCCTGATGCATCGAGGAACCGAGCAGACAATCTAGAGGACAAGTTAGAACCGAGCGAGCCAAAGGAAGGGTCCCCGTGAAAGGAAATTAGAGTTTTAACGACCGATGAACAAGTAAGTATCAAGTCCACTCATGATGCCTCCATTTTGCTCGATACTTAGATCCCCGACAAGCGATAGGTAGAGGTTAGGTCTTCAGAGTGCAACGAGGAAGTTCAAGAACCCAATATTGAACAAATATACACCACCAGAAGTCTGGGAAACACACTCACATGGGGTGATCAACAAATTCTTGATCCTATGGATGAGGTAGTAGACATATATGTGATTGCCTATGATCAAAAGAGGAAGGCTATTATCCAACATACCACCAATAAAAGGACTATTACATTGGATCACTGCATCCTTACCACTACAAAGAAATATTTGATAGACACAAAAAACGCCAGAACATCCAAAATTATCAGTGTAGGGAGAGCGATCTCGGACGCCACCCTATATAGGGAAAAAAAGGATGAAAATGAGTTGGACGCCACCCTGAAAGAATTGGAACACTTGCACCATCTAGATAATTATTAACAAGACACCACGCAGGGTGTCGTATATTTAAGGAGCGAGTTCTAGGAGACCTATAGCAAGTTGACAAACGAGTGGCATGTATTTACTGCAAAAATAGTTGAACTCAAGGAGGATACTCTCATGGCTCTCACAACGTGAAAAGATGTGCATCGATGGTACGAGAAGGTGCAGCAAGTTGCAAAAAGAATCGACTACATTGGTGCAGTCCAGCAGGGCCGAGATAAAGAAGGACACGACATCCGAGTGTTGAGTGAAAATAATCTTGAATACATGAAAAGATCAGCCGATTATTGGGCCAAAATGTCTTGGGAACCACACTAATAAATTCAAGAGAAATAGGTCAAGTGCAAGGGACACTGGGTTAAGATCAATCGGGTGATGAAAGATATCAGATTGCCCAAGTTCGTCACACCCGATCATTTCGTCGACTTGCGTGACATAGTCGAATCGCACGCCAAGCAATATTCTTCATGGGCTGAAAGACTAGCAAAGGTGACCGACATAGTGCCAGGACAGGTACAACAATTTCTAAAACATCCGATCTACGTTCGGGTTGTGCTTCAACAGTTAAGTGCTAATATGGTAAAGTATCAGATGCATGCAGTGAAGATCAGAGAATTTTACACACTCCTGATGGAACATCATATATTCCCATATGCCCAAACCTGTGAGGAGTTGTTTATTAGTTGGTTGGAGTATGAGAAAATCCACCCTTTCGAAGGGATATACCAAGATGATTGTTGGAAAACTATTAGAATAAGAATGCCACATGGCGAATTCTATTTACTTATCTACACTTAGCTGTTATTTTCAGTTGAATTTTATGTTATAAATAAGAGCATCGACCAATTATTTAGAGGTCGATGGTTGCTGCAAGAAAGTCTCTTTTTTGGTTTGTTAAGAACTATTTCTGAGCTAGCTTTAATTGGGAAGTCCTTCTGGACCAAAGACAAAGTTATATTTTCATCAAATGCATGTGTTATTGGACATGGAGAAGAACTATTTCCTATCTTGTTTCTTGAACGGATGCTACAATGAGTAAGAGAAATTAAATCTATTGTTAACTTATCTGGTGCAATGCTTTGTTGTCCTTTTCTTTATGATGAAGATAAATCGTTGTGTTATCATGTGATGGATGATAGTGTAGGTGAATTATTTTTCTTGCCATTATATTATCGTATATGTGTTTTATTTCTGATAATTAGTATCTTAGATAGTAATTGGATGCTCACATGGTTAATGTATTAGTATTAGGCATCTGGTATATAATTGTCATTTGCATGCCTGAGTAGCATGTTATCCCAAGCTCAGCCTCTTGTCCAATATTTTAGAGAAAAGAACATTCTTGTCGATTCCCTGGCCACAACGTCTTCAAGGCTGTCACCTCTAGAAGATTATGAAGTCTCCCGATTCACTGTATAACTACTCTACAAACCACCGGTGCCCAACAATATTTCTAATTGGAAAGTCTTTGAAGGGGATGAACAGATCATCAACTTTATGACTAACCAAGATAATTTCAAAGATTTATCTATTGACGATGAAGTATTCCATGAAAAATCAATAGGAATTGATCCTCAGACAGGTCAACCTATTGGAAAATCGAAGTCTCACACAATCCCGAAAGGGATAGCTAACTTGGAGAATCTTTTTGACCTGAAGGAATGGTTTAATGGGCCTAAAAATGAAAAGACCGGTAGCTCCTGTCCCCTGCATGAAACTATAAATCTTGGAACCCCGGAAAACCTAAAAAATGTGAATCTTGGCACAACTATATCTAAGGAGGAAAGGAAGGCTTATATTAAACTGTTCATACAATATCAAGATGTCTTTGTGTGGTCCTATCAATATTTGAAAACTTATGATACCCGCATCATTCAACACACTATCCCATTAAGACCCGAAGTGAAACACTTCCAATAGAAGCTCTGAAAGTATCACCCATCCCTGGAACCTCTCATGTATCATGAATTAATTAAACTTTTAGATGCCAAAATCATCTTCTAGGTTAGGCATTCCGCATGGGTAGCAAATCTGGTCCCTGTGAGGAAAAAGTCTAGAGAAATCCGCTTATGCGTAGATTTTGGGAACCTCAACAGAGCTTCAGAAAAGGACAATTACCCAGTCCCTCCAATGGAGCAACTCTTGTACACCGTATCTCGTTTATATATCTTCTCTCTACTGGATGGTTTCTCAGGTTGCAACCAAGTCCTAGTTTCAGAGGAAGATCGTTTGAAAACTACCTTTCGAACCAAGTGGGGAACCTTCTCTTATAAACACATGCCTTTTAGGTTAATTAACGTAGGGGTTACCTTCCAAAGGGCTATGGATGCAGCATTTTGTGGACTAATCAACAATTGTGTAGAATTTTATCCGGACAATGTAACTATGTATTCAAAGAACAGAGAAGAGCACATCCAACACTTAACTCAGATTTTTGAAAGGTGTAGGAGATACGGTATATCCTTAAATCCTAAGAAAACTATTTTCGCCATTGAGGAAGGTAAGTTGTTAGGCCACATTATATATCAAGAATGCATTCACATAGACCCAGAAAGAATTAAGGCCATAGATCAAATCTCATTTCCCGATAACAAGAAAGCTATGCAATCGTTTTTTGGACAAATCAATTTCGTGAGGAAATTCACTCTCGATTTCGAGGAAACTATCAAACCCTTACAAAATATGATTTGTAAAGATGTTGAATTTGAATGGGATGATGAACGGAAGGATGCTTTCAGCAATATCAAAACTGTTATATCACAAGGTTTAGGGTCCCTTCTGTCTTGGTTTTTGATAATGCAACTTATTTTTCTTCCACACTATTGAAAAAGTTTTCTATGGAAAAAGGAATCATAATTTGGTACTCTGCAAATTATTATCCATAGGGAAATGGGGTGTCATAATCAACCAATAATAACCTAGTGATAATATTAAAGAAGACGGTTGCAGACAACCAAAGGAATTGGAATAATTTAATCCATAACGTTCTATGGGATGATAGAGTCACACCCAAGGAAGCTATAGGAAACTCCCCATACTTTCTGGTGTACGGGAAGGAAGCCATTCTAATGAACGAGATTTATTTCCCATCTCTTCAACTAGCCCAAGATTCTGAAGGACAACCTTCATCAGTCATACAACAAATAATTAACACTCTGCTCTTGCTAGAGGAAGAAAGGGAAAAGGATAAATCAAAGTTCACCACCCACCAACAGATCGTTAAAAGATGGTTTGACAAGCATAAGGCTAAAGAGAAGAATTTTGAAGTAGGGGACTTGGTCCTAAAATGGGATAGAGAAAATGAGCCTAAAGGGAAACACTCTAAGTTTCAGAATCTATGGCTCGGG
>ML818783.1:191531-204630 GCA_009831015.1 Picea engelmannii
TTAAAAAAAAAAATGAGTTTTATGTTTTATGTGCATATTTCATGAGTTGTTTCAGCTAGGTTGAGTGCGAATTACTTTTATTTTTATTTTCTTTTGTTGTTTGATTTCCACACTTTTGAAGGTTGCGTTTGGCAAGACAATGGTTGACCTCAAATCATGTGACATAGCAAACTCTGTTCCTAATTCATTGCTCACATACAACACAAGGAAGCACCGAGGAACCTATGGTTTCTTTGAAGAGTCCTCTATCTAACCCGCGCAGATGAACAACTCTAGAGAAATGCAGAAATTTCTACCCGGTGGTCTGGTGGAACCATACGGGAAAGTTGGAAAAGATGAAAAGGACTGCATGAACCCTGAAGATAAAGCTAGCAAAGGATTCACCTTAAACCATCTCACTTTGCAAATCAAACAGATGTCATCCCCTCCCACTCTCTCAAGGAATTCTTCTGAAATCAAATTTAACTATACCAAATGAGTGAATAGTGAGAGAGGATATGTAGATATCTTCGTCGGGGCTATGGATGCTCATTGGCAGTAGAGCAAGGTCTGTGATGTCGGGGTGACTCCGTCGGGGCTATGGACGCTTGCTAGCAGCAGAGCAACACCGTAGCAAGTGAGTAAAGGTAATTGAAGGCTCCATGCCAGTGAATAATTTAATAGACTTTGTACAAAAGGGCATGAGTCAGGGTTACGGGAAGTGAAGGAGGAATAAAGGTAAAAAACCCCATAGGCAGACCCGGAAGCATCAACCGGGGAGTTTCAAACGCAAGGGTAAACAAAGCTCTGATTTAAAGCCAGCAAGGTTCTCCACCAGATTTTATATCAGCATGCCCTGAAGGAGTAATAGAGATTCTACTTTCGCTTGGAAAGTCGCCATTTGTTGAGCACTCAACACACCCTAAAAAATCTTATGTAAAATTTTCACTTTTTGGCTACCACTTGATCGTTTACACTGTCTAATTCGTCTCAGTATGAAAATGATTCCTTGTCTTATCATTTTGTTTTCCATTTAAGTATTTCAAGGTTTTCTTGAGCATGTGAAACCCCATAACTTAGAATAATAACATATAATTTAAATAATTGACATTCAAAACTCTTCCTCGACGCGCTTAAGAAATTCGACATTGGACAGGATTAACCGCGAAAGAAAAAATACTCGAGATAACTGAAGTTGTCGAGTCCTGATATTCGTCGGCGTCGGTAGACATGAGTTTTCTTTTGCGACAAGAACCACCAAGGATATCACCGAAGACCGATCCCTTTCGGCTTCATTAGAATGTGAAAAGAGAAAGCATTGAATGAAGAATGAAATAATGTCGTCGATCGTCGAATTCCGAAATGTTTTTGGTATCCGGAGATTTTAAGGATGATAACCCACAAGAGAACTATGCGATGAAAATATCTCTGAAGGCCAATCCCTGATAACTTTCGACATCGGTGAGTTTTTAGAAGGATAGCCTGTAGAGGACGTGATAAGTCAATCCCCGATACCTTTCGACCTCGGCAATCCCAGGTTTATTTTAAACACCCGCCTCCTGTCAAAAAAGGGTTGAATTTGAATGATATGCACGATCAAACCGCCTATCATCATCTACCATAATTTGTTGCTCGAGTGATTAGATGTAATATAGTTTTCCCCTGAGTCGTTACTAGCTCTCAAGACCCACGTCGCACCCTGAACTAGTTATGCCACGTCAGCACTGTTCAACGAAATCAGTCGGCATCGAAGGTTTATCAGGAGGATACCAACAGGAACATACATAAGGATATCGTCGTTTCCCGATCTACCCAATAAGATATGATGGATCCAAAGCATTTAAAGAACTAATTAATTCCAAAAATCCTGCATTAGTTTCTAATCTATGCGTGAATCAAAAGGACCATTTGAACCTATCAATACCACGCATCACCCTCTGTGCCCCCACCGTCAACCCATGTAGAATTTATTTGCAGAGATTTAGCAGTAGGTTGTTTTGAATCTCACTCATCACTCAAATTAATTGGTTGATACGATTGGTAGGATCTCTCCCGTTAAATCCTCTTGAGTCTTTTTTTTTTTAAACGAGATTGTTCTGTGCACAAAGAAATTCAGAACATCCATAGGAGCGAGACGATCAATCCGAGCAAATCTTCCAAGGTCCATTGAGTATTAAACAAAATTTTTAGCAAGCGTTACAGGTATGTACCGGTCTATGGATGTTTTATGCTTCATTTCATACGTTTTGATCCAATGTTGTTGTGTACACATGCCTAAAGGATCATTTTTGGTTACAGGGACAATGCCTCCGAAGAAACCTACCACCAGGAAATCTCTGAGGGTGCCAAAGCTAAAGGAACCATAGGTAGGATAAGGCTCTTCCCCACCGGTCTCAAAACAACTAGACTTTTCTCCAAAATCGGTGCCCATCATCAAGACATCCACCAAGAGGGTTTTTTCTCAGCCTCCGGCCTTTGGAGACACAGAGGCGAACATAGAGACCAAGAAAGTATTCCCGCACTGGGAAGAAATTTTCAAGAAAATCAAGCAGGAATAATTTCACTAATATACCCCGAACAATGATCCTGATACAAGAAAGCTCGACGACAAAGTCCTCCTGAATGTCCAAAGGGCATACCTGCACATGGTAGTGAGAAAAACTCCATTTTTCCCTTGCACTGAACTCCTGAAATGGTTTATTGACCACACAAACACTTAAAGATGTCTAATTAATGATGAAAACGATGAGTGTGTTGGGGTTTTCCTTCCAGTAGAGGTCCATAATTACTACAAGATCAGAGATCAAGGGGAGCGGCTAAACACCCTGATTTTGTTATAAAATTCTATGAGAAACATGACACCAACAAGGTGATGGATTCATGGTGGAGAGAGGATAAAAATTTCACCAATCGGACCTCTGGATGGTACCCGACAACCAACCTAATGGAGTCGTACATCTGTCTAATGGCCCTCCTCTACCAATTGCATGGGGATAAATACGGCTCCAGGTTTTCATAGGCTTGGATGCCTTTATCTTATACTGTAGACATTTCTGGAATAGGTTTTAACTGGGGCGCCATCATTTCCAAACAGTTGAGCACCTGCATACAACAAGCTCAGACACCAAAGGAAGGAGAGACTCCATCTTTCTACATGGAATCTTATCTATTGGACGTCATCTGTGACAGAAATGTCTTTGCCGGAATGAAATTAAGCTGGCACACCTCAGAAATCCCGGTCCACATATATTTCAGTATCTTGTGGGAGAACAGGTACAAGAAATCCTACTCTCTCATTTGTGATCAATTTGTCACATGTGTTCATTCTTTACTGTTCAAGAAAGAGTTCCCATTACTGTCGGATGCGGCCAAAAAGATTATATCAAAAGTTGGCCATTGGTACCTGGATGAGCGCGATACCTACATCAGGGTTTTCGGAGTCATTGGAGCACCACATCTGTTACCTGTGTATGTCCTTGATCGACTAGTAATTGAAGAAATCTATTACCAGACCATCCTGCAAGGTTATAATGCTACTCTGGTAAAAGATAAGAAGTGGGCATTCATACCTTATGGATTCCATATAGGTTTCTACATGGTAAAAGACACTTCTCAAACCAAACAGGAAGGGTTGAATCAATTGGAGTGTTGATTCCAGAATGGCCTCTTTCACAAGCACGACCCAAAATGTTTAGTCTTGAAGCATGCATCACAAGTATATTCCTATTGGCCATATGCCCATGACAGTTTGAAGATGAGATATTCACCGAAAATTCTCGAGACTGGGATGAGGTGGTGGCGAGGATGGCTGACCCCAAGGCAACCTGGTTCAAGGCCATGAGTTTGGATGAGCAAGTAACAGTCCTAGAACAATCAGCTCAAGAGGTCCTCAGGGCCAGAGGAGAAAGGATAGCATCCAAATCAGTTGAAGCGGTGGAAGCTCCCTAGGAAGCCATCAAAACAACAGAGATTTCCCAGGTAATCCCGGTCCAGGTTAGGAATTTCCCCGATGTTTAGGATGCATGGGAGAGATGATTACTCATGTATCAACAGGCCTAGTAGATGATGAATCGGATGTGGGATGACCCATACCTCATCAGAATGCCAAGGCTTCCAACTGATAGCCTAGAAGAAAGCCCGGCGGCGCCAACGACCCTAATATCATAAACCTTGATAACATCAAAGGGTTAGGTGACCCCGAATCCATAATTCCACTGGTCGGATCACCGACAGACATTGTAAAGTAGCAAGAGGCAACCAGGGTATCAGTAGAAACAAGTGCATCAGACCCCCTCTGCGAGCTAATTAATATATATGATGATGATGAGAGCTCAGAGGTATCTCTCGGGACCCCTGTGCATGTCCAAGAAGAAAAGGGACCTGAGAAGACTTCATCTCCAGTTTCTAAAGTCCAAACCCAGGAGGTCCCACAGAAATAAAAATAATCCGAGACTGCCTCGACAGAGAAAGGCCTGATGCGTCGGGGACTCGAGCAGACAATCCAGAGGACAAGTAAGCACCGGACGAGCCAAAGGAAGTATCCCCGCAAAAGGAAATCAATGTTTTAACGACCGATGAACAAGTAAGTATTGAGTCTACTCCCGACGCCTCCATTTCACTCGATACTCAGATCGTCAACAAGTGATAGGTAGAGGTTGGGTCTTCGGAGCACAACGGGGAAATTCAAGAACCCGATCTTGAAATAATATACACCATCGGAAGTTTGGGAAACACACTCACATGGGGTGATCAATAGATTCCCGAACCTATGGACGAGGTAGCAGACATATATGTGATCACCTATGATTGAAAGAGGAAGGCTATTGTCCAATGGAACACTAAGAAAAGGAG
The DNA here is from genome assembly GCA_009831015.1 of Picea engelmannii. NCBI lineage: Eukaryota > Viridiplantae > Streptophyta > Pinopsida > Pinales > Pinaceae > Picea > Picea engelmannii. Next base: position 196,362 of record ML818783.1, read on the forward strand.
GATTACATTGGATCGCTCCATCCTTACCACTATAGAGGAAGATTTGATAAACAAAGAAAACACCAAAACATCTGAACTTATCGGCGTAGGGAAAACGATCTCGGACACCACCCTAGATAGGGAAAAAAAGGATGCAAAGGAGTTGGTCACCGCCTTGAAAGAACTAGAACACTTGCACCATCTGGCTAAGTATTATCAAGACACCATGTAGGCCATCGTATATTTAAGGAGTGAGTTCCAGGAGACCTATAGAAAGTTCACAAACGAGCGACACTTATTTACCGCAAGAATATTTGAACTCCATAAGGATACTCTCATGGCTCTTGAAAAATGCAAAGATATGGAGCGATGGTAGAAGAAGGCGTAGCAATCCATGGAAAGAATCGACTACATTGGTGCAGTACAGTAGGGCCAATATAAACAAGGACACAACATCCGAGTGTTGAGCGAAAACAATCTTGAACGCATGAAAATATCAGCCGAGTATTGGGCCAAAATGTCTCGGGAACCACACCGATAAATTCAAGGTAAATGGGCCACATGTGAGGGACACTGGGTTAAGATCAATCGAGTTATGAAAGATATTGGATTTCCTGAGTTTGACACACCAGATGATTTCATCGACTTGTGTGACATCGTTGAATTTCACGCCAAGCAAGATTCTTCATGGGCCGAAAGACTAGAAAAGGTGACTGACATGATAGCTCCAGGACATGTACAACAATTTCTGGAACATCCGATCAACACTCGGGTTGTGATTCAGCAGTTAAGAGCTAGTCTTGTCAAGTATTGGATGCATATGATGGATATTAGAGAAGTTTATGCACTCCCGATGGAACAACACAGATTCCCATACATCCAAACTTGTGAAGAGTTGTTCATCAGTTGGTCAGAGTATGAGAAAAGTCACCCTTTCAAAGGGATATCCTAAGATGACTATTGGAAAACTGTTATAAGAAGAATGCCATGTGGTGAATTATGTTTACTTATCTACACTTAGCTATTATTTTCAGTTGAATTTTATGTTATAAATAAGAGCATCAACCAATTAGTTAGAGGTCGATGGTTACTACAAGAAACTCTCTTTTTTGGTTTGTTAAGAACTATTTCCGAGCTAGCTTTAATTGGGAAGTCCTTTTGGACCAGAGACAAAGTTATATTTTCATCAAATGCATGTGTGATTGGTCATGGACAAGAACTATTTCCTATCTTGTTTCATGAATGGATTTTGTAATGAGTAAGAGCAATTAAATCTATTGTCAAGTTATCTGGTGCAATGCTTTGTTGTTCTTTTCTTTATGATGAAGATGAATAGTTGTGTTATCATGTGGTGGATGATAGTGTAGGTGAATTATTTTTCTTTCCATTCTCTTATCACATATGTGTTTTCTTTCTGATAATTAGTATCTCAGACAATAATGGGATGCTCACACGGTTAACGTATTAGTACTAGGCCTGTGGTATAGAATTCTCGTCCTCATGCTTGAGTAGTGGGTTATCCCAAGCTCAACCTCTTCTGTAGTATTTTAGAGCCTTTTCCCATTTTGTTTCCAAGTTGGTTTATACTGGCTTACAATCTTATATCTATCCCACCTAAGAGAACATACAAAAAGATAAATACCAAACTGAAGGAGACACCTTCACAAGAAAACGTAAAGCCCATCAATTAATTGGTTGGATCACAAGATCTGGAGAACCGTTCCACCATTAAACATTGTAGAGTCTAATTGGGCCTCGGTGGTAGGTTTGGTTCCTGTTGTTGAACTAAAGGGATTTAGGACCCCTCAACAGAATTGGCGCTAGAAGGAGGGATGAAGAATTGATGGTTGAATACATATTTCATATAATTTCTTAGACAACTGATAGATTCAAAATAGCGCACATGCATGGCTAGTCATTCCCAAGACAACCCACACATGTTGAGTACTCCTGAAACGAGTAAATCACCCCAGCTCGAGGAATAACCTTTGCACCCTAACATACCTTACGCTCTTCCTCACGAGGAATTAAATCAATTCAGAAGGAGTGCAAGAGCATATGCCCGACATATCGGTGCGTTGTCCTTAGCTTCGATACTTCCTCAAAGAAAACAACAAATAAGACCAGTGGTTAATACTCCTGATGAGGTTTTCATGCACATGGTATAAGCCTTAATAGATTTTTCAATCATCGAAATCCAATACCCTCTTGATATGATACCCGAAATTCCAGTCGACAATGTCTCTAAACCAGAAGATTTTTTGGAAGAGGAGGAGCTTAACTCATAATCTAAAGATATGGAAGGCAACAATGACCATAATGAAGAAAGGGGAAACCCACCACTGAATAATCAACCCGGGTTTGCCAGAGACACTTTATCCCTCCCAAGACTAGTCCATAACCTTCCCCGACATCCAGAGAAGTTACTTCCTAAGTTCGACCCAGAAACCTCGGGATTGCCTGAAGATCATATCAAGAAATTTATACTAGAAATCAGACTTATGAATGTCCAACATGAAGATGTAGTTTGCAGGATGTTCCCCTACACTTTTGAGAACTCATCCTCCACATGGTATTTTAACCTACCTGTAGAATCCATAAGTAGCTGGACAAATTAGTTTCAAAAAGATTTTTTAGATAAATTTTTCGAAGAAACTACTACAGGAGCTCTGATGGTTGAACCGTTCACAAACACCATGAGTTCAAAAGAGAAGGTTAAATATTTCAATCAAAGATTCACAACCATCTTAAACAAATTCCAGTCTAAAGCCAACCCAACTCAGGGGTTGCAAATCAAAGTTTATGCTAATGCTCTCTCGGCTTTTATTTCCATGTTTGTGAAGAGGGTTGCCAAACGAACCTTAGATGAGAATTTTGAAGAAGATAAAATGATAGAATTCCATATAAAAGGGTGTAAATAAGGACAAGTCTCTTTATTTAACAAATAAGTTCCACCTCCTACCAGGAGAGGACTCCTTCTGACTAGAACGCTAGGGAAACAAGCATAACAGACTCCCGACAAGGGTAATGGAGACATAGAAGATCTACAATGCATGGTTAAGAAATTATCAAATGAGATCATAGACATGAAGAGAAACATAGGGGAAGGAAACCAAGGCCAAAGGCCCTATAAGCCTTTATTTAAAAGGAACCCACCATTCAAAGCAATTGAACCTCCCTTGGCTAACTTGAATATCGATCTAGGGAATGTCCCATATGATTCTTTTTGTACTTATCACCAGGAAAACCACTCTGAAAGAGACTTCCCTCAATGGGTGCCTACCATGAATTTGATGGCCAACTGGTTTTTAGATGAGGTTTCCCTAATCGAACAACCAAGAAGTTTGATTATGAATGTTGTTGACTAGAAAGAGATTGACCCACCAAAAGATACAACCATGCTGATATGGGATCTTGACCTAATTATGCCTTCCGACGACTTATTTCAGGTTCAAGAACCACCCGTAGAGGTCTCGGTTGTGAAAACTAGAAGTAAAGGTCCTCCTGTCTCAAAGGATCCTACTACTACTCAAACTTCATGGGAAAGGTCAACACCTGATTGCCTGAAAGTACCTTTTTCTCCCCGTAAGAAACCTATTATCATTCATACCCGAGAATCGCCCAAACTGGAGTACAACGTAGTTGAATATCTGAAGAAGTTGAAGGATAATATATCGGTCATGGACATATGTAGAATCCCTCAGAAAAAATATTTCTTGCTACAAGCTTTGAAATCAATAGAAAACCTGATAAGAAATGAACAACAAAGAAATCTAACTTCCACAGATCTAGTAAATAAACCAAATGTGAATACCTGCTCAGAAGATAAGTTGGGAAAACCTTTTGTCCCACCGTTCCTCTTAATGTTTGAAGTCTTGAATAGGAACCTCCACAATTGTTTGGTAGATTCAAGAGCATCTTCCAACATGATGTCCTTGTCTATTTGCAAAAAATTAAATGGTGTTCCTCTCAAGAGTGATAAACATGTAATACAAATAGACAGAACTCAGGTCAAAGTCTTGGGGGAACTCAGAGATGTAATGATTAGGATAGTGACACATCCTAAGTTTGTGCAAGTGATTGACATCATTGTAGTAGACATCCCAGAGGCCTATGGGTTATTACTATGTCGAGATTGGTCTAAGAATTTAAATGAGTACTTTAGTATAGACCGGGCACACCTTTGGCTACCACTGAAGGGATACAAGAATATGATAAGAATCGATAGGGAGAGATACCTGAAACATAAGGTCACTGATCTAGAAACCCCGAATGAACCCTCATCCATAGATTTCCATGTGATAGACAATTATTCCCGCCATTCCAATTTTGGGAACTTCTCCCATCTTCCATCTAATGTCCCTCTCACTCGGAACTCCGAAATGGGTTTTCAAGAGAAATTGCCAATAATGACAGAGGAAACCCTCTTATGTCAAGAACTTGTGCTAGAAATCATCGGACAAAAGATAGGAGGGAAAGAAAGTAATAATAAGGAAGAAAAGGTTAACTTTCACTCACAAATTTGGGCCATATATTTCGATGGATCTAAATCATAGGAAGGATCGAGGGGAGGGTGCATACTCATTGATCCAAAAGGTAAACGTCATTTCCTGTCATGTAGACTAGAATTCGAATGCACAAATAACACCACCGAGTATGAAGCTCTAAAACAAGGGTTAAAGAAAGCCATAGACTTAAACGTTAAAGAATTAAAGGCTTTTGGAGACTCAGAGATTATCGTTAGACAAGTAAGGAATACTATAAATTGCAATTCCCTGCACCTAAAGAATTATCAACAGGAAGTGCATAGGTTAATAGAGCATTTTAAGGATTTTAATATTACAACGATCCCCATAGCAAAGAACATTCTTGTCGATTCCTTGGCCACAACTGCTTAGAGTTTGTCACCTCTAGAAGATTATGAAGCCTCCTGATTCATTGTAGAACTACTCTACAAACCATCAATTCCCAACAATATTTCTAATTGGAAATTCTTTGAAGGGGATGAACAGATCATCAAATTTCTAACTAACCAAGATAATTTCAAAGACTTAGCTATTGACGATAAAATATTCCAGGAACAATCAGCAGGAATGGATCCTCGGACAGGTAAACCTATTGACAAATCAAAGTCTCACACAATCCCGGGATAGCTAACTTGGAGAATATGTTTGACCTAAAGGAATGATTTAAGGGGCCCAAAAATGCAAATACCGATAGCTCTTGTCCCCTGAATGAAACTATAAATATTGGAACCCCAAAAAACCTAAAGAATGTGAATCTCGACACGACTACATCTAAGGAGGAAAGGAAGTCTTATCTTAAACTGTTCAGACAATATCAAGATGTCTTTGCGTGGTCCTATAGAGATCTGAAAACTTATGATACCTGCATCATTCAACACATTATCCCGTTAAGACCTGAAGTGAAACCATTCCAATAGAAGATCTGAAAGTATCACCCATCCCTGGAACCTCTCATGTATCAAAACTTAAAGAAATTTTTAGATTCCAAAATCATCTTCCAGGTTAGGCATTCCACATGGGTAGAAAATCTGGTCCCTGTGAGGAAAACGTTTGGAGAAATCCACTTATGCATAGATTTTAAGAACCTCAAGAGAGCTTCAGAAAAGGACAATTACCCAGTCCCTCCAATTGAGCAACTCCTGTGGACCGTGTCTGGTTCAGAGATCTTCTCTATAATGGATGGTTTCTCAAGTTACAACCAAGTCTTGGTTTCAGAGGAAGATCATTTGAAAACTACCTTCCGAACCAAGTGGGGAACTTTCACTTATAAACACATTCTTTTTGGGTTAATCAACGTAGGGGTGACCTTCCAAAGGGCTATGGACGTAGCATTTTGGGGACTAATCAAAAAGTGTGTGGTAGTGTATCTGAACGACGTAATTGTGTATTCAAAGAACAAGGAAGAGCACATCCAACACTTAACTCAGATTTTTGAAAGGTGTAGGAGATACGGTATATCCTTAAATCCTAAGAAAACTATATTTTGCGTCGAGGAAGGTAAGCTTCTAGGCCACATTATATCTAAAGAAGGCATTCGCATAGACCCGGAAATAATTAAGGCCATAGCTCAACTCTCGTTGCCCCACAACAAGAAGCTATGCAATGTTTTTTCAGACAAATCAATTTCATGAGGATATTCACTCCCGATTTCATGGAAACTATCAAACCCTTACTAAATATGATTCATAAAGATGTCGAATTCAAATGGGACGATGAACGGAAGGATGCTTTTAGCAATATCAAAATTGCTATATCTCAAGCCCCTGTGTTACAAAGTCTCGATTTCAATAGAGATTTTGCTAAGCCCTAATATTGGCTCATTACCCCTTAGTTGGGGCATATTACATTAGTAATGCTATTTTATTTATGTCGGCTTTATTCCATTAGTTGTAATTATACCTCCTAGTCTCCTATATATACCAAGGAGACATTTTCATTTGCAGTCGTCTTGTACTTGAACATTTATGTGGGGTAAAAGGAGGTTTCCCCCTTGAAGAGGCTTATTATCTGAAATTGTCTCTTTTTCAAGGCATTGAGTACTTTTTCTGATGTTTTTCTATGCTATATTGATATTTCGTTCTTAACATATGGTATTAGAGCTCAAGGTCTTGGGGTTTCGCTGCTACATCTGAGACACCTTGGAATTTTCTCTATAAAAAAATTTATACAACATTTCATAAGAAACGTCTTGGAGAATATTTAGTAGACGGATCAAGGTACGTTGGGTTAAATTTTCAGCTCCTGAGGCCTTATACTTTCGGAGATACAAACTGTGCAAGATAGGGTTCTGGAATCATCTTGAATTGAGTCATTGTGGAATTTTCGCTATAAAAAAATTTCTGTAATGTTTTAGAACCTAAAATCTAGAGGATATTCACAGAAATTAGTAAGGTATCTGTGGTATAAATTTCAGCTTCTGGTTCATCTTACATTTGTAGATACACCCTGTGGAAGATAGGGTATCTGACTAGTCCTATTGACTAGTATCAAGAAGGCGTTCCAGGTAAAACAATCATAACTTCTTCCTAGAGTATCCAAATTGAGTGAGACTGGTTTCATTGGATAGTGGAAAATCTGTAGTATTTCTGGTACGAGGTTCAGAATTTTATATCAATTATTTTTTGCGGGGCACGCTATACAAGGGAGATCTACTGGAAAGGCCAAAAATCAGCAAGTTGTGGAGAAGTTACTGTAAATTCCACTTGGCACATCTAATTTTGATCAGACCTGTGGCATTGCAAATAAGAAATATCAGAGAACTACATAAAAGAAAGTTTCATACCCAAAAGGGCCGAAACTTGGGAGATACAACAAAATAAACATTGTCTAGCATAACCACCTCAAAATCAAGGTTCAAAAACTTGGCCAACATGCCACCCAAAATGGGAAATTCTACACCAAATAAGCCTCCAGACAATCCTACTTGGACTCTTGATGAAGGTGAAGAAATGCGTAGGGACATAAATGATTTACAAAAGAATATAGTAACAAAAGATGAACTACAAGAGATGGAAGCTAAGTTGGAGGCAATAAATACTAAGATGGATGGTTTAAAAGAGGAGATCATGGAAGTATTGAAAAATTTCGTAACCTAGAAGACACCTAAAAGTGAAAAAGACTATCTTCAGAAGAACAACAAAAATGGGTAACCAAGATATTGGGTTATGATTTTGAAATCGTCTATAAAAAGGGGAAGCAAAATGTTGTGGCAGATGCACTCTCAAGAAAGGATTAATATGTTGAGGCCTTTCTCTGTGCTATCTCGATCATCCAAATCGATTGGATAATAGAAGAAAGGGATGAATGGAAGAATGACGAAAAAGTGTGGACTCTCATTCAAAGGTTGTTGCAGGATTCCAGTGCATCAGATACATTTAGATGGAAAAATGATTCACTATGGTACAAAGATCGCTTATATTTGTGTAAGAACTCCCAAATCAAACAAAAGGTACTATTGGAATTGCACACCTCTCCAGTAGGAGGGCACTCAGGGATTTTTGAAAACCTACCATAGAGTCAAGAAGGATTTTTTTTGGGATGGACTTAAAACTGATGTTCAAAGTTTTGTGGCATAATGTTTGGTTTTCCAACAAAATAAGGTGGAAACAATTAAGACCCCGAGTCTTTTACAACCATTAGCCATCCCAAGTCAGCGCTGGGAGGAGGTTTCCATGGATTTCATCACAGGGTTACCGAAGTCTGAAGGAAAGAGTGTCATCATGGTGATTGTTGATAGACTGACCAAGTATGCACACTTTTGTGCA